>JAQGBT010003628.1:0-18994 GCA_034698585.1 Disparrhopalites patrizii | reverse complement strand
GACCCAATCAATTAAATTTAATAATAATAACTATGACACCATAGCGACGAGAGCAAATGAGGCATTTGCTTACAGTACCTACATAATTTGGTCATGTCCAGTCGGCCTTAACATCTGCCATGATCAGCTCCACAAATTCAGGGATTCACATTTTTTTAATTTAATGCTGCATTTGGGTAGTGAAAACTATACTCAATATGTACAATTTTAATATAAATTTATTCAAAACTTATGAAAATTGACCTAATTTCTGTTAAATTTAAATTCGTTTTAAACCCGCTGAATCAGCAGCCGGTTGCTTCCATAAATGGCTGATTCAATTCAAATAAATGTTTGCAACACTTTGTGCTCAACACAGAAATAAGTGCAAAGAAACAATTGTTTTTTTTTTCAAATTTTGCTCACAGACTTTGTTTGTTTTTCCACGTAAACTTGAAGGAATCCTGTCGGGAGGGATTCTTTTATGTCCGAAATAGCAGCGTTTGGATCCCTCCCGCAGGAATTCTCCTCGAAAGAATGCCTCCGATTTAAGTCTTACGTAGTATGTATGGACTTAATTGTCCACCGCTCTGGTCTGGGGACAAAGTCCAATGCTGTTATTTGAAGCGTCTTCAAAAGAATTTTTGCAAGTAAACGCAAAAAACCATTTTTGTTCAAATTTTAAATAAATCTTCAAATTTCTCACGCTTTACCAAATAAAACGTTTTCTGTTCCTGCGCAAGCCAATGGCGATAAACCGAAAATTTGTAAACGGTTGAATTGTACGGATTTGATCCTTTTATGCATTAAGACCGCATGGAGATGATCAAATTCTGCACTGTACCCTGGATATGTACATTATTATAAAGTATAATTAAAAAAATGCTTAAACATTTTACTCTAAGATTTATCGTGCATAATTCTGAGGCTTTCCTTCCTGTTAGCAGAATATATATTTTGTACGATTTTAGATCGACATTCTATATTCTTACTTTTGGGCGCAAAAATAGTGTTAAATTGTCAGATTTAACTCAAAGCATGATGTGCATGTGCATATTTGCACTGCTTATTGTTAGGATCGTTTGGATTCTGTTGTGTATATACTATAGACGCTAAAATGCGCTTTAGAACTTCGGAGAAGATAATCTCCCAGCTTTTCGTCCTGGGAATAAGTTGCCTGGCTGAAGATAAATTGCAAAAAAAAAGTAATTTTTAGGGTAATAATAATGACAGGAGAGTGAAAAGGATCCCACGAGCTTCCCATAAAAGTTGAAACGGTGTCAAGTCTGGTGCAAAAAAAAAGGGGTTGTGATATAAGAAATTCCTTTTCAAAACTGCAGAAGGGGAAAAAATCCTTTCTCTTCCCTTAATGACATCTTCCTTTTCTATGGAAAGAGATGAGAATCAGACCACTGCCCGACTATCTCATTTCGGGTAGAAAAGAGCTTGAAGAGGAGAAGACGCGATAAGCAGTCTTTTGGTGCAGTAATAATGAATGTGTGTGGATGTGTAAACTTTTTTTGGGGGAAGTTTGACACGAATGTTATGCTCTTCTGGAGTTCAAATGGTTACATACTGCTCTCTTTTTTTTTCGGACACTTCTTTTGTCTGTCGGAGATCTTAATCAACATGCACAGGCACATACACCCGGAGTAAATGGTGGAGATGAGAGAAAAAATTAGGACCAAAAGAGACAAAAAGGAAAGTTTTTTTCTATAATAACCTTTTGATGGCAATAATGATCATAATAAGTGCGATGAGAGCAATTTCCAAGAAAACATTGTGTTAGCTTAAGGCTGTACAAATTAAGGGAACATTTTCTCTTTCTCCCTCCTAACGACCTGAAAGAAATTTTCGGAGATTTTTCTTCACAATTTCCCGGACTTTGTTTTTCTTCTCCTTGCTTGTGAAGCAGCAAAACGGATTAGAAGAACAAGGAACATAAAGAAATACATTGGGAGAGAGAAACATCCAACGAAATGAGAGAGAAAGGGCAGAAGAAGTGTGAGAAAAGAGATATTCAGAGGAGACGAGTGAGAGAGACAGAGAGAGAAAAAAGGAGGCGAGAAAGCGGAAGAGAGAGAGATTAGGGCAATTCTGATGTGAGATTCAGAAGAGTTAGAAAGGAGGAAAAATTGACGTTAGAGAGGAAGAACAGGAAAAATAAGAAAGAGACAGCATGAGAAATAAATAAGGGAGAAAGCTAGATGAGAAAGAAGAGAAAGAAATCAGAGGCGTAGCGGGAGAAATGAAAAAGGAGCGAGGCTGATAAAGAGAGTTCGAGAATAATGAAGAAGAAATGAATAAGGGAGAAAGCTAGATTCATGAGGAGAAAATATCAGAGAATTAGCGGGAGAAGTGAAAAAGTGATGAAGAGTGATAAAGAGAGTTCGAGAAGAATGAAGAAAAAATAATGAGTGGGAGAGTGAGAGAAACAGAGCCAAAAATGAGGAATGGAGGATGACATGAACGAGCAATGATGTATTGAGAAGAGAGAGAGCGAGACAAATGAAGGAGAGATAAAATGAGGGAGACCTTTAAACAAATTTAAAGGAGGAATGGAGAGAATAAGAGAGACAACGAGAGAATTGCAAAACAGAGGAGCGAAAAAATGGGAAGCATAGAAATGACGATGGGAAATGCATCAGAGAAGAGAAACCGGGGAAAGTGTGAGAGAAACTAGGATGCGAGGAAAATGGGAGAGACACAGAAATAGAAGAGACAGGAAAACGAGGAACAATAACTATAGAGGAAATAAAAATACGGAAGGAGGGAGGGAGAGAGAACAAGTGGGCGAGACAGAGAGAGAGAGAAACAGAGAGAGAGAGAGACGGGATGATAAATAGAATAGCAAGAGAAATAAGCCACAGGAATAATTTTGCCAAGAAGACGATCTTTAGAGAAGAGTGACGGTTACTGCAATTTTATTGCTCAGAGCTAAATACGTGCCACAAGAATTTTTTTCCCGTAACTCCTTCACAATGATTATCCCGTGTCTCCATTTCACTCCGAAAAAAAATCCCGGGATATACCTCTTCCTCCCAAATTTCTTACTGCAGTACCCCAAAAATCCTTGGGACATGTCTGTGGAAAAAAAAAGATGTGGAGGGAGAGAAACTTGGAAATAATGCAATTTCCCTTGATTTAATTTCGTAGTATATCCAGTCTTCCATCACTCCTCGTTTAACAAAAGGAAGGATAATCCCTTGAGGGCAGAAGAGAAAGGAACATAAATGTAAATATATGCGGGGGAATAGATAAAAGGAATTTCCCCGGGAAAATCCACCGACCATCATCTTTGCTTAGGCTCACTTTCTAACTAAATACATTTAGACCCAATGCCACACTATTGTCTTTTCTAAGCTATTAAATCCTATCCAAAGCATTACTAAAAATATATCCAATTACATGGCAGTTGTTCCTTCAAAGATGCACAAGCTTTTTCCTGAGTTTTTGGAGTTGGAATAAAATGTAGTTGGCGCAAAAAATCTTTTTTTTCCTATTTTATTTCTCCAGAGATAAGGACGCGACTTGTATTCAATTTTCCCCCCTTTTATTATCATTACAAGATCTACCTGGAAAAGAAGGGTCTTAATTGGACGGGGAAAAAACGTCAGAAATCATTAGATATTACGACTTATGTTTAAATGGGCTCTTTTCCTCCCTGGAGGCTTCAGGACGTGGTGGGGCGAGGAGAAATTAATGTTTCAAGAGGAATTTCTCGGGTAATTACTGTTTCCTTGGAGCTACATATGTACGCACTAATCACGTGCACGCTGTCGTAAAGACACCATAAATACTAATTAACCAGTTATGCACACATTGACGTCTATAAACATATATACATATGTGTATACACACATATGCATCTATATTAGATTGTGCGGAGCACCCCAAATTGCCTGGAAGCATTAAGTAACCATTTCATTTTTTGCTCTTATCATGGTTAATTCCCTCCACTCTGATTTTGACCACAAATGCATTTACATTTTCCCTTCAATATGCATTGTGTGGCTATGTATATGAATATATGTGTCAAAACATATGTATACATATTACACATGGATGGAAATGCCAAGGAAAAAAATCAAAAGAGGAAAAAAAGCAGCTGTGTAAATAGGCTTGTGTGTGGGTTCTAGCAAGCATTTTAATCATCATTATGCACATGAGTAACTCGTAGGAATCTGGTTGCTATTGAATGCATGTAAAAAACCCTTTTTTTCTGCTTTTCCAGCATTGGAATGACACATACGTATAACTACCGAGGATCGAGACATAATCTCATGGAAAGAAAAATACAATGGATGCAGAAAGCTGAACAAAAGTACCTTCCACTACAAAAATCCTTCAGGATGGTGGTAAAAAGTAGTGGTTTATGCAAGGATAAGCGCAAAAAAACGAACATATGTAAATGACTGGCTGACTAAGAAAACCAGATTCTGTAAATTATAGTTGGGGGATAACAAAAAAGAGAGGGTAAAAAGGGGAGATTTTTCTCCTCTCTCAAAACCATTTATCTAATAGGCAAAAGTCGTGAGATGCTCAATTTGTACATTTCGTGGAACACGTCCTCACTCACACCATAAAATACTGGCATGGTGCTTTTTTTCAGGTTCCAAAATGGCACGAGTTAGATGGGAGAATCAGAGGTTTACAGAAGAGGCTTTTTGCTCGGGGAAAAAAGGAACGTTTTTTGTAAGGAGAAAAGAAGGATCATCTGACAAAGACGAAATCTGACTTTCCATGGAATAGACAGAGACAAAAGCTTTCAAATTAATATGTCCCTTGAGATTTTTTTTGTAGCTTGGAATAAACTCTATTTATCTTCCTTTACCTGGTTCTGGAATTCTTCTCCAACTTTTTTAATACTTGTTAACTCCATCTTTTCATTCCTTTGGATGTGTATGTAGTATATAATTATACATAGATAAGTATATGTATATAGAAGTAACTATTCAAGTGCGGAATTCTCTGTCTTTAATATTTTTTTAATCCCTCCCTTGATCTGTCTTTCCCTAAGCAGACAATGTTGGCACCAACAACGAGATTGGATGGACCAGCATCTTCCTCCTCTTTGATTTTTTTGGGGAGGAGGAGGTATTTACGATCTACGAAATGTATAGAGAACCTTGTAGAATTTTGCCGACCATCATTCCTTAAGGCATGCATTTGACAGAATAATGAGAATGAGAGATAAAGAGAAGAGCGTGAAGTTCAATGAAGTTTTTCCCCTTCAATGTTGGTATCCTCTTAGAGGCACAGAGAGAAACGGAATGTTTGAAAGATCCAGGAGAGCGAGGGAGGTAGCTGAAAGGAGAGAAGCAGAGAATAAATTAGAAAGAGATGTATATAGAGACTGCGAGAAATAGCCAAAGGAGAGCGGGAAGGCAGTGAGAGAGAGGCACATATCGCGATACACAGAGAGAGAGAAACCGAGAGACTCTTCACGAGACAGATAACGCGAGAGAAAGTAAGAAACACATCGCGAGAGAGAAAAAGAGAGCGAGACAGAAGCACATCACAGGACAGCGAGAAAGAACAACAGAGCGAGAGAGAGAGAAAGAGAGAAGAAAGAAAAAGAGAGCGAGAGAGAGAAACAAATGAAGGGTGAGGGAGCGAGAGAAAGAGAGAAATACAAAGAGAGCGACAGAGAGATACAAAAAGAGAGCGGGAGATAGCCAGGGAAAGAGAGAAATAAAAAGAGAGATACAGAGAAAAAAAGAGAAAAAAAGAAAACGACATTGAGAGAGCGAAGGAAATAAGCAAAAAGAAAGCGACATTGAGAGAGCGAGAGAAAGAAGGAAAGAGAGCGACAGAGAGAACAAATAAAGGGTGAGTGATGAAAGAGAGAAAAGAGAGCGACAGAGAGAGAGACAGAGAGAGAAGAACAAAAAGAGAGCGAGATAGACAGTTTGCACGACTGAGAGTGCGAAAGAGAAATAATGATGGAGAGAAACGGAGAGCAGGAACGATGTAGAAAAGACAAGAGAGAGAGAAAGGGAGTGCTAAAGAGATAAAAGGAAGAAGAGAGTGCGTTAGAGAGAGAAAAATAGAGAAATAGGATGAGTGAGAGCGTGAGAGAGAGAGAAGCATGTGATGGAGCTCCGCGTTTGAGCGCCAGGTGTGCGGATGAGCTTTTTCCTCTGTCCTCCCTCTCCCCGCTCGCTCTGGGGGTTTTCCCAGAAAATCTTTCGCTGATTCCTTTTTTTTACACTCATCCGATGTACTTCTCCTGTTGTGATTCCCTAACAAAATACCTTTATTACGTGAGTGATACAAAGAAAACAATAACGCTTTGTAGGTTCTTCTCCAACATCGTTTATTAGACACTATCACCAGTTCTGTATAATATACACGTGTGCAGGGATTGCTTTTTTTGTGCAACCTTTTTTCCCTCCTGGAAGAGCAAAGCTTGTTTAAAAGTAACAGACACACGTAGCCCAGTGTGAAAAATCTTGTTAAAAGTCCTTTGTGTTGTTTTTACTCTCCTTTTTTTTATGTCTCAAGGAATTTAACTTGCGTCTGCATGGCTTTACAGGAAAAAAGTATTTGCCAGATCCTGGTTTGTGCCTCGTATGATGATGAAAACATATTGGTAGAGAATATGCACTATAATAGTGAGTGTATTTATACTTAGCTATACGTAAATGATGCTTGCACTACATGTGTATATGTATGTCTGTATGTAGATTCCTACGATAGCAGGAATCATTTCCAGATCAAAGGCTTTAGTTGCTGTCGCTTGTGAAACCAGAAGACTCACGAATATATCAGATTGCTTTTTCTATGCGGATTATTACAAGTGGAATATTTCTATCTACTGCATCCTCACATCCCGAACATATGCTACACTTCTTGAGTAATTCAAAACACGGGCCTTGCAGGTAGAAATCAAATCAACACAATTACAAATGGGAATTGCGGGAAACTAGAAAGATCCTGCGGAAGAAAAAGGAAAAGGGAAAATGCAGGACCATATAGAAAGGTTGGGAGAAAGTGAGAAAAGGTAATGCAAAGAGACGGAAACGTAAACAAAGTAAAGACAAGAACAGAAAGAAAAATAATACAGCGAAAGAATTGAAAACAAACGAGATAACCGCAGAAAGATAAATCAAATGAGAAAAAGCAATTAACGTATAGGCAATAATAGCGAGACAGGGAAAAGCAAACATGAAATTCAAACAAGAAAATACCGGCAAGAGAGAGAAAGTAATAGAAAAGAAGTTGAAGCAGAAAGGGAGAAAAAAGATGGGAAACGAATAGAAAGACTACAAGAGAGATGGTGCGACAAAACACAGAAAAATGTAGAAAAAAAAATATGTATATAAAATGAATAAGAAAAAATGAACGAAATCAGAAAGAAACAAAATACATAGAAAGCAGAAAGATAGAAAACAAAAGAGAAATCGGAAATAAAAAAATATGAAAATAAAAAATAAAAATCAGAAATGAACGAAATATGAAAAGAAAAAAGAGAAATCAAAAATTAACAAAATATGAAAAGGAAAAAGAGAAATCAGAAATAAACAAAATATGAAAAGGAAAAAGAGAAATCAGAAATAAACCAAATATCAAAAAAAAAAGAGAAAGTAAGACAAATCAGAAATAAACCAAATATCAAAAGAAAAAAAGAGAAAGTGAGACAAATCAGAAATAAACCCATTATCAAACGAAAAGGAGAAACATAGAGATAGCAGAAAGTCGGAGAGAAAGAGAAGGAAAGAACTGATTATAGAGAGGCTGAAATAAATTAGAAAGATCCCAAAAACGTGAGAAATGATCGAAGAATGGAGAGAAATCAATTAAAAGGAGGAGGCAGGTCTATGTATATAGCAAGGAGTATTCAGAATTGACAGAGCCACTTAAATCCAACGTATTTGTACACATAAATAAGCGTAGAACGGTCAGAAGCATCCCAAGTGGGAAAGTACACGTGTTATTTTCCCTAGAACTCCGCCAGGAAGGAAAAAGCAAAAGCAGCTCGGGTATTTTCCCCCGCCAGTTCCCACCTTCGTTGCACCGGAGCTAAAAAAAGCACCTACACGTGTCCTTGTTCAGGCCTCATTCTTTTTTATCCACGGGGAAAGGCTGGTCCACACAGGTGGGTGTACACGGATGAAGACTATAGCATTCTACCACACTGAACACGTTTCTCAGCTGATATTTCTATTGTGTGTATAGGGGAGAAAGGAGGAGAAAGCACTTTTTCACTCAGGTTGGATTTCCCCCAACTTTCGACGGGGCTTCATATATCACGGCCTCACCTTGTACTTGTCTCCCTACACGTCTTGTCATCCTCTATTAGATGTATTATCATTTATCAAAGGGAAACACGGGCCTTTTTGGATGTGTTGTAATTACCGTAATTACCATCGGTGGGGGCATCTAGTCACGATTCCAGCCTCTCTTGATATTCCCTTGTCAATTAGTCATTTTGACCGAAATAATGACTCACGACAGCTTCTAGTTTATGGCAAATTCTATTCCATTTCCCACTAATTATCAAGGCCAATCAAGCTTGCGTAATTCCTTTGAAACTCTCCGTCTTTGGGGCAGGAGAGCGATATATACAAATATCGGGGGTAATGAGATACCGGAGAGATACTCTTACAAACACATGCACACCTATATAAAAGTATATATGCATATATTCACATAGCTACATATATGTTAAACTATCCGGTGCAGGTCACATATCCAAACGTCCACAGGCCTCATTTAGTACTGGACTGCTCCGCCATTTTGCCTCAACTTCAAATTTGACTACCTGAGCCGTCCTCGAATTTAAGTTTCTCCAATGGGATCATCGGGCTTTGGGAAATTACATGGTCTCATCACATTTTTTCTACATCGTCCTTTTATTTCGTAGTTTTAGTATATTATGCATTTAAAATAAAATTTAATGGGAGAATGAGTGCAGGTAAAATTCGCCGTCTGTGAAAGAAGCTCATTTTTGACGACCAGAAAATAGTCAATGCTCACTTAAGAATGACCGTCTTGCTCGTAAGCCTGTCCTAACATTCCCAAACACCCATTGTTAGTAGTCAGCCAAAAAAATGCCTGGGAGTAGGTAATAAGGCCGCTACTAAATCCCATTGGCTCATGTTCACATGTACATACAAGTGATGGGAAGAAAGAATAGTGGCCGGAGGGATCTTGTTGCCATAGCAACGGGACGTTTACTGGAGACAAGACCGTTAGTTTTGGGTTTGGAGAAGAACGTATCTGGATGTGTAAGGGAAAGGGTCGTATTTACTGTAAAAGGAAAAAGTTTTTTGTAGAAGTAAAATGTTCCAATGAGAGTGAAAGTAGAGGGATGAGATTGAGCGGAATTAATAGAGAGGCAGTATGTAGACAAAGAGAAAGGAAGGACATAGAGAAGGAGGAAGGAAGAGCTTCTGGGTTGAATAAAGAGAAAGACAGTTGAAAGAGAGACACGTCCAGGAAGAGAGGCAGTGAAGAGTCACAAAGGAAATTGGATGAGATGAAAAAGAGAAATGAGAGAAAAATGAAAAGAGGGAAATGAAGAGAAATGAGGAAAAGAGAAGAAAATTCGGGAAGAGTGAAACGTGAAATGCAATCGATCAAATAATAGAGAAATAGAAATGGCGAAAATGAGACAAGGGGAAATGGTCAGAAAAACCCAGAAATCCCCGGAGAAAACTGGGGGAAATCCTAAGCAAAAGGGTTAAGAAGGAGGATAAAAAAGAAAGACAAAGAGATGTCACAGAGTGATAGGAACCACGGGATGACGGAGGAATTCCACGTAAAACTACAAACACGTGGCCTGCGGCTGTATCCAGATATTATATTTGGAATCATTACAATCTCCCTCAACATCCTTTTCATCCTCAAGAGCCAAGCATTTGTTTGGTTATGGGGAATCATTGGGAAAAAGTTCTCTCTCTTTCTAAACTCTTATATACATATGTCTCCATCCTGAGAAAGATACTGGGATGAGAGGTAATTATATTAGATGCACCCAGAAAGCTCTCATGAAGAAGGGAAAAAGGGAGAAAGGGTCCTTTTTCCCAGACATTGTTACAGCTTTCTTTCTCCCCTTTATTTGTTTGTTTGCCTCCTCTTATTTTTCGCCTCAGGAGATTCTTCATATAAGGACTCAACTTTTCTATAAGCTTTTTTTTCTTATTTTTCTCATCTCCTTTGGCAGAGCCGGAGCTTCCCTTTCATTTGCTTCTGTACATGAGCTTTGAGCCAGAGAAATGCTAACCCCACCGTGTCTTCCCAATTGGTCCATAGCGGCTGTTACGATTCTCCCCAGGAAATTGTCCGTCCCAATCATCTTTTGCTCCAGATACATCTCCAGAGATATTGGAACTTCTTATTTTCTCTAAAATTCTCCCCAGTTTTTTCTCGGTCCAATTCGTTATTGCCATTTCTGAACTAAACTCTCGCAGATAATGAAATTCTTGGCCTTACCTTCATCCTCTACCTGCATTGTTTTGAATGGGCCATATGCTTGCGAAGAAATTTCTGGATGTTTTTAATTAATGTTTTTCACGTTCTTCCCTTTGCCCGGGAGGGAATTTTTCCAGAACAATTCCAGGTCCAAACACAAATTAAAGTGGAGCTCTTGTACATATGGGCAGGACTTGAAATGCGTATAATACCGGAAAATATTAACACAGGAAAATGTACGTTTTTGGAGAGGAATGGCAAAAATAAGGCAAGGCCAAGGCAAAAATCCAAGGCAAAATTAGAAATACAGCAAATATTTACATGGAAGTGTGTGAAGGAAGGTAATCTCGGAGTTAATTGCGTTTAATTGCTATTACCTCCGAGAGCTCTCATCCATGGTGGTCGGAATTACATTATATACTACAGATAAAAGGCTGTCGAGTGAACAGTTCTATAAATAGAACGGACGTCGGGCTGTATGTTTTTAATATACATACGTATAATGCAGGGCAGTTGGAGGGGGAAATGGGTTGTGTGAGATTTGGAACGTGAGATAATATTTATTATCTTATTGAATTTTCTAAACTGCTCTCCACCTCACGTTGTGAGGCACCAACGTAATTGCTTTTATGCCGCCCTAGCCCACCAATCATATGCAGCAGTAGGGAAAAAGAGAGGATGTGAGGGAGAAATGAGGGAAGAGAATATGGAGTTGCCCGGAGAAAGTTGAAGGAAGGAAGACTAGCTAGAATGAGGAAGGGTGATGAAAGGAAGAGCGTCGGAAAATAATACACATAGACACAAAATTGAAATCAAAAGATAAAAAATCTGGAAAAGAAAAAGATAGAGCGTAAGTGAAAGTCAGAGAAAGAGCAAAGGAGAAAGTTAGAGAAAGAGAAATTACAAAAACAGAAATTAGAGAAATTTCGAGAAAGAGAAATGGGAGAAAGTTAGAAAAATGAGCAAACGTTGGTGACACAAAAAAGAGAAAAAAACACGAAAAAGAAAGCTAGAGAAAGAGACACAAAAAAGAAAGTTAGAGAAAGAAAAAAGAGAAACAGAAACAGAAAAGAGAGAAATGCAAAAAAGAGAAAGCGAAGCAGAAAAGAGAGAAACGCAAAAAAGAGAAAGCGAAGCAGAAAAGAGAGAAATGCAAAAAGAGAAAGCGAAAGAAAAAAGAGAGAACACTAGCAAACAGGAAAAAAGAAAGTTGGCGAAATACAAATAGAGTTAAAATTAGAGAAAGAGAAAAATCTAGAGAAGAAAAATTAAGATAAAATAGAAAACCATTTAAAAGAGAGCAAATTAAAGAAAGTGAAAAAACGAGGAAACCAAAGGTGGAGACAAATCTACAGCAAGAGAATAATATAGCGCAAGAAGGAATTTGAAGAAATGCCGAGATAGTTGAAAAAGCAAAGAGAAAGTAGGGTATAAGCAGAAAAACCGAAAGCTAATGAAAGAAAGCTGGAGATAGTGTGGACTAGCTGTAACTTCGGGGAAACAGAGAAAACAGGAGCAAAAAAGGAAAAGTCGCAGGTGGGAAGCCAGTGAAAGAGACAAAAGGAAAGGGAGAAGTGGTAATAAAAGAGGAAGGAGATTGCTGCTGGAGCGAGAGAAAGCCAAGGGGGACGGGAGTGATATTGAGCGGGGAAAGACACTCATCATGGGCAATTTAATCTGATGGGTAAATAATTTAATACTGCCCCAACTCCTGTATAAAGCGACAATTTAGCCAAAGACTCTTCTCATGGAGTCCAGGCCCTCTAAAATAATGTCTATTATTAGACGCACGTCATGTTTCCGAAGAAATGACAAAATTTCTTACAAAATCATCAAGAGAATGGAATGGCAGTCGTAAAAAAATGAAATGATTTATGCGTATACGTATATAGATCTTTTAAATCAGAAATTTTAATTAGAAAGCACTGCCAGGGAATTTCATGAGTTCGACAACTTATTTACAGAAAGAAAGAATTTTATTAAATATGACTTAAAATGATGCTCAACAAATTCTAGAAAGCGTTTTGGAGAAATCTTTCGACATCCTAAACGCCCTGAAATATCAAAAAGGATGTTTTATTTGGGCATTATTTATTTTTTAATAGGATTTGTAAAATCTCCAAATTCTCTTTGCACTTCTCTTCTTTCTTTTTAAATTTTCTTTTCACACTTTTTGCCCTTTAGAGTTACAGGAAGCGTCATTTTGTGCCATATAATACATATGTGAAAAATACACATCTTTAAATCTTTTAATTTTTAATCATTAATTGTAAATCTAATTTTTAATTACTAGCTGTTTAATTTCAATTTTAATTTCAAATTTTGATTAAATACATTTTTATAATGAAACATTATCTTATAATGAAACTAATTGATTATATTTACATATAATACGCAGTTGTAAGGGTTGAGGCCGAAAAGCGACTGAATAAACAAGGATTATTATTATTTTAAGTTATCTCTTCACCATCGTGGCTCTTTCGTATTTCCCTTTTTTTCCCGCCCTGCATTTCTGAAACTCACCAGCCTTCAGAGCGTCTATCACTGCTGAAACGTAATTGCATACTGTTATATTTGTTGGAAGAAGCAAAACCAGTGAATAGGTTATTATATGCTTAAGTAGACACATATATGTACATTATATTATGTTTTGCAGTATGTATTAGTGATTCTAACGCATCCGTAATGTTTTAGATTCTTATGTTTGAGGCGTACGATTTCTCAACATAAAATGGACAGAGACAGGTGAAGAAAGTATAAATGTGAGGAAATGATAGGCGAGTGCGATAAGCGTCAAATTCTGTCAGCAAAAAATGTAACTATGCATATCTATACATATACGTGAATTCCTCCTTTTGTTTCCTCTCCCCAGTGAAAGTCTCGTGGAAGGAAAATGGGAGAAGCGGAGCTCATTTGCTTTCTTCTCATGAATGAAATTGGATTTTTTAGGTTGGGACATAGTAGAATGTAGAAGCCATGGAAATTTCGTGAATGACTGAACGTGTGTGCACTCTCAGGCGAGGACGTCAATGGGGAAAGCTTGTAGGTGGAAGTATGGGAAGAAAAGGGTGAAGGGGGATTCATGAGAAAAGGAGCTGGATATCCCGGAACCAGCCATTCTTAGAGACCCCCAGAATTACACGAACGCTTGGAGTGATCCCACATTTGAATGAGCGTCTCCCATAGAAACCATACACGACCATACAAGGTCTTTCTAAAGGAAGAAACCCCACTTGATATCATTTGGTGGATGAATGTCAAATGAAACCGATTCACAAACGAGGTAAAATACCAAAAATCTTATGAATACCATTTTTTTGCCTGGTAAAAAAGGCACAAAAAAATTGAAAATGTGAGCATTCCCGTAGGATTTCTAAATTTTTTCATTCATCGGCAGGTAGAAATTCTAAGGGGACAAAATGTCTCAAGAGGAATGATTATATGATTATCTGGAAAAATGTTCCGCAAAATGACGGGCGTTATTACTTTTAGCTTCCTAATTACCATAATTCCTCTGGGGAAATTCTACTAAAGCGTAAATTTCTGAGCTCGTGCATACACAAAAAACCACAGCTGCTCTCTTTTTCACTTTTATTTTCACCGCCTGTAATTTCATCATCCTGCGAGAGAAAGCCAAAGTCAACAAGGATGCTGGAGAGCGCTAATGTAAAATAGAATGCTGTAAGCTCACGGAAAATTTGGTGAAAGCTGGTTAAAAAAAGAAAAAGCAAGAGCTGTAGAGAGAGAGAAACCGAGAGTGCCAGAAACCGTCAGAAAGTTCTTTATATAAAAGGGAAACGCTAGCGAAAAGAGAAATCAAGCAAAACCAGGATACGAGAAGGAACTAAAAGTGAAAGTTACATGGAAAAGAGCAGGATAAAATAACCAAAGAGAATGTAGAATAAGGATGGCAACAATTAGCTAAGTTGGAGAAAGCAAAAGAAAATACCACACAATTGTACTTGTTCGATTGCATCAAAAGTGAAAAATTAAAAATTAAAATAATAATTGCAAATGAGAAAGCAAAATATAGAGTTTAATCAAACCAATCGGTAGAAGGGGAAAAAGTAAGTATATCAAAAAGGGAAATCGGGTGAAGCGCCCAGAAAAAAAAGGGGATGAAAGCCATTACGAATAGCTATTGACGAAATAAAAAATGCGGGAAAAGAAGTTCTTGCTAAAAGCGATATTAAGCCAGGAAGTGTTATGTATGCTTTTAGGGAAAATCCGCCCCTCCAAATGGAGAAGAGAAAAGGCTACAAGGACATATAATGCATGGATATCATAACTCCATTTTGACGGGGTCCATTATGGGTTACTATTATATTCGAGGTGCTACAGACACGAGGCATACATATATACATATATGTATGTATATATGTATGTATAGATGCTTTCATCCTCCATGCTTGTATACATTCCTTAAATGGAAATCAGCAATAAAAATGGCTTATTAGCTCCTGTCAGCCAACAGAAAAATCCATTACACAACCAGATCCAAAGGGGCTGTCTTCCGTATTATAAAAAATTAGTAGCACGCTGTATTTATGTATAAATAGTTACATAAGCACCCATAAGTATGCATCGCAAGCTATAGGGACATTCCATATACTTTTCCACGCTTTTTTCTCCAGCATCAGTTTTGTGGCAGCTGCCAATGAGGTCATCAGGAGACTGGAACACACTTTTTCTGTATCAAAAACTCCGGCTCAACTTTCGCACATTACTAGCCCCGCGGTGAGCTGAAGCCTTTCAAGACTTGCCCCTCTTTTGTTCTCCCCATTTCCTTCTGGCTTCCTTCAATGCTTTCTCCTTCAGCTTTCTCCTTCAACTTTCTCCCTCGGGTTTTTTAAGCTTTTACTTGAATCTCTTGGGATTTCTCCCTTCGCCTAAATGCGACTTACTGATTTAGATCGGTAGTTTTTGCATTAAGCGATAAAGTGGATTGTACATATACAGGGAGTTGTGTATGTACACAGGAACAAGAGGAAAGGGAAGTAATTGCTGGATTTGCCCCTGAATTTGGTGGTCCTGATCACTGGCACATTAGCTGAAAGGGAAGCCAAAGGATGTGATGCAGATAGCCGGGATTTCTCTGACATGAAATGATTTTTCCCTCCTTCTGAGCACTCTGAAAAACATTTCGGGACCAAATAATGTTGTGGAAGATGCGGAAAAGGAAATGCGGGAGTTTCCGGAAATAATGATGCAACATTTGCAGGGTAACAAAACAGATTTTACGGGTAGGCCACCGCCCAACTGTGCAAAGTGGAAACATGGAAACATGTTTAAGGCATGTAATTTATGTGCGTACACATTTTATTGCGATCCAGCGGATGAAGCCACATCTGGCATTTTGTGATGAACCTTGGAACAGTGTCCCTAAATTATTTTGGTAAAATAAGCACAGAAGCGAGCCCGTTCTGGTTTGTTTCAGACTACTATAAAATTTGATTTTAAATGGTTTAAATAAATTATTATATTTTAAATGGCGTATCGTTAAAATTTGCTCTATTTGAGGTGAAAAGCAATCTTTGTTTTTCCGGGAAGCTAAGTAAAATAAACGGATTTTGTTTAAATATCTATATTAATTCTGAGCTTTCCATGCCTTGGCCAATTTTTGTTGAATCGACTGGATTTGTCCGCTATGGCTTTTCCCGCTAGATGTGAAATATTATTTGGCCTAACAAATGTACTACCATTGTTTTACTCCCCAGAGGAGCTCTGATTTGTGGTAGGCGCTAAATCCTATTTGGAATCTATGCATCCGCCAGTATACTTTGCAACTCCAGCTTTAATGTCCCCAGTACTTTCCACATACATTAGCATCATTTACCGGTGATTTGAGGAAGAAGTTTGGAGGGGAAGCGGAAGTCTTTGAGAGAATCCTTGTCGCATCAACCAAATGTGATATTCCGCCGGTTTATTCAAGAAGAAACTTGCACCAAACCCAAATGTAATCAATATGCGCCTCCGATTCGCTGTCAACGTCCTAATAGACATCCCACCTAATGGCCACAATCTGCCACTTTCTCCTCCTCTCGTCCATTACAAAACTCTTGGTTTTCATAGAAAGGCCTTTTTATTTAGTTAGTTTTAGTATTTAGTACTTTTTATTTATAAACCAAATTCGTTAAACCTTCAATGTCTTGCCGGGTAGTTCGTTCATCTGATACAAATTGAGCAAGCTACATTGATTTTTCCAAGAAATGTTCAAAAATGAGATGTTTCGGCAAAATTATATCTGTGTCAAACACACAGATATAGCAGTTTACAAGGCCACAAGACGGACAGAAGCCATTCGGAGCTGAAAAAGGCTCATCACTATAATTGAAACCAACTATGCCTCCATTTCGGAATTTAACTAAAATTTAAATACAATTTCTTCTCTTCGAATTTTAATAATACTTCGGAAACAATTAGCAGCTTACCATGAAGCAGCAACGGAAACCTACTCTTTTAGCCACGGAGGGCAACTTGGGCTACAAACTACGGAATATTCCTATTTTTATGACGCCAAAACGACCTCGCGCTTGAATGAACCGTTCAAAGGCATGTCGGGTTTTCTTCGGGATTCATTTCGCAGTTTTGATAAGCTGCGAGATATTCCTTCGGTGGCGGAGCTACCAGAAGTTATTTCAAGGAGACAACCTCAGCAAAAATTTCTCACCGAGACCAAAGGTGAGACAGACGGTACGAGATCGTGAACTGCCATTGAGATGCGGCATAACCGCCTGCTCAGCTTTGTGTCTGATTCATTTCCGCAAAGGCTTGGTCTCTCCGGCCAGGCCTGAATTACTCTCTTCTCTCCTGCCCTTCGGCAATCGCGATTTCCCAACAATGCCCAAGCCTGCCTTTGCTCTATTAAATTCCTGGATTGTCACTTTTTTCGTTTTCCGGATAGCCCTTCACTTTGGCTTTGTGATCTTCACATCACAGCATTCAATTGCAGCCGTGAAGTCTTTAAGGTTACATATAATCATTGTGCATTCTGAATGGTAATTTTTTAGTATTTGAACGGTAATTATGAACGCATTTTCGATATTGCTTTAGCATCTCGAATAGAGCGTACTTCTCTTACACAGCGGACAGGATTTGAAATTCTCTGGCGAAATCGTAACACAAATTAAGGGTTTTATACCAAACAACAAGCGGAGAAGCCCGACTAACATTCCTTATCATTCAAAATCTTTTAAGTTTGGCATGCATTTGGCGTCTCATTGCGTCTGTACTAACGAAGAAGCCACATGACCTCGGTATGGGTTGGATCATCTGATATTGCACACATTCTCGGGCGTTTATCAAGCTTCCCGTGAAACGCTGAGGACCTGGACTCCGTTGGAAAGTCCCTGGTTTAGCAAATGGCGGAGGTCAATTAAGCCTCTCAGGGTCAACGTGGGCGAATTTTATTTTGTAGATCAGGAGCTTATTCTCACCACGGCGTCTCTCATTGCGGAAAATGCAGCCTCTCTTCTCCTCACTTATCGAGATGCTTAGCTTTCACAGTTGTCACAAACTCTAATTTTAATGCCAGTTTGCATAATTGTTTATTGTCATCCAATAACCGACCTTGTCACTAAATATACTTGCTCGTATTAAAACATGGCTTCGTTAATTACCTCTCAGCTCGCAATTTATTTTCTTTCTTCTTTTCTTGCCTAATCATTGCCTGGCTTTCTCCCATGCATGTCCTAAGGTTCAGATGAATGGGATTTTTTTAGCGGTGAAGTAGAAATCAATGCGGCATTTGAGCGGAATTTTAGTTCTTCATATCGAAGTCATTTGAACATTTGAATTACAAAATTCCCAAAAGCTTAATCTTATATGCAGGTATTTCATAAACAATTTGCTTCTTCTTGCATTAAAAAATTTCATACCTATATTTCTCCGGAACGACGGAACACGCAAGTTTAATTTCGGGTCAATTTCACGCATTATATTGTTCTTTTGCTAAATAACTAACATCCCTTGGCGCCGTTATCGCGACTTATCTTCAACTACGAGTTGGTTGTTTCGGATTCTCCAAATGCGAATATTTCATCCAGGACACCATCTGAACTCTCATTTGTTTCAGTTTTCGCTTCTTCATCCTCTTGGATGCCACGGACTGTTGCCCAAACCGCCGTTTCTTCCTTTGAAGCGATGACTCCATATTCGCTGTAGCGTCACAATCGGCCTCATCGGAGCCGCCTGGACGGTCACTGACGAAATCACAGAGCCAGGGTATTGCTGGATTACACATTTGTCATGGGATTCAAGATTATTACAAATTGTATTTGGCTATTGGATTGGGCTTATCAATTTTTAAAAAAGTGTAATTTTGGATCTCGGATCCGCGCAATAAAATTTTTATTAGCTTTTCAATCCCTGCTCAAAGTCCAAAGTACTAATCCTAATCTACTTCGTATGGAGTAAACGAACAGTCCAGCTCATTCCATCCGTTGGCACAATCCGACCATTCACAATGACATACCTGTATACAATAACAATGGGCTTTGTATTATGTCTCCAAACTTATTTCCTTAACAAGTTTTTCAATGTCAACCCTAACCGTATACGCATTCTTCTTTAATGCATTCGTCCGACCCTTGGCAAA
>JAQGBT010003627.1:0-18995 GCA_034698585.1 Disparrhopalites patrizii | reverse complement strand
AACATAGAAATGTCTGTTTTCTATAACAGTTTTTCCCTATAACAAGCGAAATTTGATGCTTTATAGGGTGCTGTTATCGCGAGAGTCGACTGTATATAATTGCAACAGATTCTTTGTATTTATTGCAAATATAAGTCTAATAATTTGGCACTTCAAGCAAATGCAAGTAACCTTAATATATGTAACATTTTCCGGTGATTTAAATTTGCTGCAATACATTTGATGGTTATTGCTCTGCTTCGGAAGAATATCGAAATATTTTGTAAAAAATAACGAATAGCTGGTATTTCAGGTAAATTTTACTATCCGATTTACGTCTTGAATCAAATCGTTAGTTTCGATTCACGCTTTGAATCGAATGAAATTCTCATGTACTTGAACTGAACCGAATCAAAAAATCCGATTCAGAATCGAATCACTCCCACCCATATTGCAATTATTTGAAGAGGGAAAATTCCTGTAAGGTGGACAATGTGTTGATGTCACTAATAATAAACATGAATTAAATTGCTTGATTTGGCAAAATCTGTTGGCCGGTAATTGGAATCGGAATCGGCATTTAAGAATTTTTCAATAAAATGCAGATTAATCGAATTGCAATTTTTTCAATTGAAAACGGATTAATTGGAATTGAAACCGGTATTCGAAAAAAAGTTGAAAAAGAATTATAATCGAAATCGGAATTACTATTTTATGAATTACCAGCCCTGATTGCAATACGCTGCAATACGCTCGCGAACGACGCAGTAGCTACATGTGTGTGCAATACAAAAAGTAAGAACTTCCAAACACCTCATTTTCCCTCGCTATTGAACTTTTAAATTGCAAAAAGTCCATACGAACATGCGGGTATATCAAGGAATGACATCCGAAAATATATAAATTAAAATTCGAATTAAAATACGCCTTTTTCCTAATTATGAATACAAATTTAAAATTCGAATATCTAAAATATAAATTCTAATTCCAATAAAATTTCATTCAAATACTCACACATATGAATAGTTAATCAAATACTTTTCCAATACTTTTAAAAATGTGTTTTTAATGCAATCTGGCCTACAGTTGGCATACACTTCACACGTAGAAATCTTCTTTTGTCATTGGCATTAGGCGGAATAAGAGTTTGATGACGTACAAAAGAAAGTATTTGAAATATTTGCGGGTGCTAAAATTTACCCTGGGCTCTGTTTACTTTGTGGACCGTTGCATGGTGCTCACAATTGCTAACATTGTCCTTACCATCACCGCCAGTTTTCTGCTTCTAAACGGCAGTCATTATTAAAAATGTACGGAGATCCATTGGCAAGAAATTAATTGCATGGTTATTTACACGTTATTAATTATTATCGTCCAGTGAAAAATTTATTGCAGATAAAAAATCACAGATTTGAGTTACTTTGTATAAATTATGAATGAAAAAGGATGGGAAAATGCAGGGAAGATAATTATCACACCACAACCAAGGAGTTGCAATGCCCGCCAAAATGTGAACATATCCCATCCTCGGGAATTATCTCCTTTAGAACGGTCCTCCATTTCGTTTCGTTGGCGTCGAAGACAAAGATGTCCGCCCGGATGAACACCAGAGCTCGGAGAGAATTAAATACGGACACCCAAAGGCGAGGTGCGTTGACGAAATACACCTTCTGAATGATTCCTGGAGCTGCCTTCTCCAACAAGCTAATTAGGCTGAGGACGACTTCCAGGGCTGCACAAATTAATGTATGCGTTTTTGAAGTAGAATATTATAAGTAAAATGTACACATAAAGTGGAGTCTCTCTGTAACAACATGCAACAGAAGGACGAATAATGTTCTAGAGAAATGTTGTTACACAGAACATGACTAATTTTGAGGCAAGAATATATTAAAGTACAAACATCCCACTTTAAATAGATATTTTCCTGTGTTTTAATGTAAATTACAGAATTCTACAGTGGAGTCTCTCTATAACAGCATCCATGGGAACCAAAAATGTTGCTGTTATAAAAGGAATGATGTTATACAGAAGACAATTATTCTGCATAATATGTACAATGTGCGGCGAATTTCAGGACGTTATGGAGAACATGTTGTTATAAGGGGTGCTGTAATGGAGAACACGATACTATAAGGGATATACTGTTATGGAGAGACTCCACTGTATTTGAAACTTGACGCTGTGATCCAGTTTAGTTTCACTATTTTGCTCGCTCAGAAAACGAATGTTGTTATAGGGAACTGCTAACACGAATTCTATTGTGTAGGGTGGGGAAAAATATATAGTGGACTCTAGCTATAACAACCCTGAAGGGAAGGGCAAAAATAGTTGTTATATGGAAAAGCTGTTATATGGAACATTTAATATGTACACTACATATACGAAGGGCTGAAAAATAAAGTTGTTATAGAGAAAACGTTGTAATTAGGATAGTTGTTACGGAGAAAAAAGTTGTTATCTGGAGACTTGTTATAGAGAAAACGTTACAAAGAAAGTTGTTATAGCGAAAAAGTTGTTATAAGGAGATTTGTTATAGCGAAAAAGTTGTTGCAAGGAGAGTTGTTATAGAGATCGTCCTCTGTATTGTAATATACAGAGAGTTGTGGTTGTAGAAATTTTGTTACATAAAACAAGTTCAAAATGTATAAATGCTCCGGGAGAATTACACATCTTGTTATAGAGAAAATAGTGTTATAGAGAAAATATTGTTATAGAGAGGTTTGTTATAGAGGAACTCCACTGTATACATGAATTATGTCCCGTGGTGCAAATGTCCTAAAATATAATCAATTTTAAAACGTTAAACTCACTTCGTTTGTGAAAATAATTCCCATAACTCATATTGCTCACGTCGCACACTAGAATTCCGTAATCGCTGTCCCGTTTGATAATCATTTCCTCGAAGACAAGTGCCACTTTGAGAACGTACTGGACAAACATTTCCTCCCGCCCGTTTTGGATAGCTTCCTTGATGTTCCAGCGACCGCAATGAGGAATCATGGCAACTGCAAAACCAAAACGAAATTCAAAATTATCGAAATCTAATCCCTGGGAAAAACCTATCATTGTTTCTGCGGTAAAGCGTAAATTTCATTATTGCAAATGATGACTAATTTGTAGGCATAAAACATTTACTTGGTCTTCCGTCATAATCCCGCCCGCTCACGTACGTTGTAAATTTGTCACTGAAATCCTTCGGAAACTTCATATTCCGGATTTTCCTCGTGTTGTACCTTTTGTGCATGTCCAGATACGTGCCAATAATATTCTCGGCTCTCTTCAAGCTAAAATCTGCGGCGGTCAAGTATCGAAGTAAGAAGTTGCTGCTGTTTAAGTAGTGAGCGTCGAAAAAGTCGTGGGTTGCCAGAATTTCTCGGAACTTTGAATGCAAACACAAGTGCAAATTTATTTCAGAGGAGCTCGAAATTTTTAAATTTGCGAATCCATACAAGTTTTATATTTAAAATTAAACTACTATGGCAAAAGGAAAAATGATACAGAAAAAAACCAACCACCAAAAAAATTTGCAAAAATCGGAATGGTAAAATTTTTAAATCTTTATAGGTAATTCTTTGTTTTCCAGATTTTCTAAATTTGTTATTAAATGCGAGACTTAATTAATTAATACCAATACCAAATAATTACGTTATACAAATAATAATATATACACAAAATCCAGTCAACAATAATACAAACAAATTACATAGTGATAATAGAAAAAATTAATTAGATAATAATAATACAAAAAATCTAATTAATGATAAGAAAACATTTTAATTAATGATAAGAAAAAAATCTAATTAATGATAAGAATATTTTTTAATTAATGATAAGAAAAAAATCTAATTAATGACAAGAAAAATATATAATTAATGATAAGTAAAAAATCTAATTAATAATAATACAAAACTCTAATTAACAATAATACAAAAATATTGACTAATATTAATAGCATTAATTAAATACTTTGGACACATACCTTTTCCATTTCCTCGCTATGTCCAATGGCCAGGTAATGTTTTCCTCCAGACGTCATGCTACAAATAAATGTTTTTCAAGTGATTAAAAAAAAGGAAGTAATTTTAGATAAAGTGAATGTCACACCACAGTTTCTCTTTTTCCAAATAAATCACAAACAGAAAATATTCAGCTGTTGTTCATGATTTATTTTTGATAATTAATAATTATAGTTACGTGTAATTTTATATATATACCTTCTTGTGTACGTAATATAGAGAATTTTATGTACGGAGAAATTTGCGAAGATTTCTGCACAAGATAATTGCTCTGTTGAAATGTTAATTTTTTACAAGACTTTCTCTTAGAATGAGCAGGTTGACCGTAGAGATCAGCTGTTTTTATACAAAAGGCACTTCCAGCACAGTTCCATATGTATAGGTAAAGTAAATGGTATTTGCCTTATACGTATAATATATGTATTTGCAGGTGGATTTTCTGGACGCTCTTCTCATCACGTATACTTGCTCCTAGACGCAGCTGCATCTTAATACACAAATCCTGAGTAACCTATCTGTACAAAACCGGTAATCTTCACCTTTTATTGTTGTCACAATTGATTTTTCCATGACAGTGCTCACATCACGTAAGCCTACTGGGTCAATTCTCTTTCTTGTATGCCGTATGTATATTCAATGTCTTGCTTTTTCCCGTTTGAAACCGAGTAAAGAGTCTTTCCACCAGCCATTTCTACTATGCATAATAGCAATACTATATAGTATAGGAATATTCAAGGTCCATTTGGATAAGTACAAATATTGTAGCCACCGACAGTTACACCTTCTGATCCGCTCATTGGTGAGCTCACTCCCAATCAACGATCCTGTTCTGAATCTGCACACGCAGTTATACATATGTATAGCTCTAATTTTGCATATATACATGAGTATATGTATGTATATAAAATATAAATAGGGCACAGGGTAAAATATAGTAATTTCGAATAAATGAATGGCCAATAAGTAAAAATAGGTACACGTGTGTGGACATGTCAATGAATTACATAATTTACGTCACTTGCTAATCTGTAGGTGGTTCATACTGTCCGTAGGCCCTGAGAACTTTGTGAAAAAACAAATCTGTCCCTGCTCAACATTTTCTTTCCCAACTTGCTTGACCACGTGCAGGTGAATATGACTGCTTGCACGTAGACACTCTGTGCTTTTATTTGTGCCTCGAGCTTCAATTTACGTATTGTATTTTTTTTCAGGTTTCCCCCCAGTTCTATAGAAATAATGAATTCGTTATGAACTATACATGTGTTCTTTTTTTTATATATATAAATATCTACATATCAATTCGAACAACTCTTTATGTATATGAGTAAAATAATACGTAGAATTTCATACAAATACATATATAGGCAGCTATACCTATATATTTGTTCCCATCTCGCTGTGGCCTCTAGCCCAGGTATATTATATTAAATAATAAAATAAATAATAAAAATATATTAAAAATACGTTTAAATGCAGAATTATATTCCGGTTTCATTCAACAAAATTGCATTGAGATCGGACAACAATGTACCAAATTATAGCAATTTTTCGGTGCACAGTTCCAATGGCAACTTATTGTATTGTTTTTCTTCGAACTGCGCGCCGAAAAATCGCCGTACTTTGCCCATTCGCTGTCCGATGTGAATGAAATTTTGTTGGCTGAAACTGCAATAAAATTATTCATCTAAAGGTATTTTTACCATATTTTTATTTTACCTGGGCTAGGCCAGAGCGAGGTGGGAACATTCATTCATTTTCCGAAAAATCCTTTTCAGAATTTGTGCTACTTATGTATAATTACAGTGGACTTTCGCTATAACAATAACCATGAAGGAAAAAGCAAAAACGGATGTTGTATAGAAAAGTTGTTATATAGAACATTTAATATGTACACTCTCGGAAAATCCTTTTACGTCTGGCACCGTTAACCATTATTTCTATTAGCAATGCGCCACCAGCTAATGGGTCGCACCTTAATGCGCCATCGCGATGATGCGCGACGTACCTAATGCGACCATATATGCGATTATGCATATATGGATATATGCATATAAGGATATACGAAAAATAAAGTTGTTATAGAGAAAAAGTTGTTACAAGGAGAGTTGTTACAGAGAGAGTACACTGTACAGTACATACAACAACCGTTTTTGTCCTTCCCTTCAGGGTTGTTATAGCGAGAGTCCACTGTAGTCGCTTTTGCTTTAAAAGAAAATGTGCCACTAGTCGATTTTGCCATTAGCTATCGGGCTACTTAGTTAGTCGTATTTGGTTCTTTTAAGCATCGATATATAATATATAATACAAACTATTCTATGTTATGATTCTGGATATAGTCGGAGGCGCCTATAGATGTACAGTAGAATCTCTATATAACAAGTCTCTTTATAACAAATTTCTATACAACAACATAATATTTTCCAGCCCCTCGTACATGTAGTGTACATATTAAATGTTCCGTATAACAACTTTTCCCTGTAACAATATTTTTTGCTCTTCCCTACAGAGTTGTTATATAGAGACTCCGCTGTATGTATGCGACAAGTATAGCAACAAGTGCATTCTTAGTGTTGTCATGCTTTTAATCCTGACGCGGATCCACTTCGTGAATAAATGAACAGATGAACGGAAATGCCTACCACATGTGGATATTGTCTTCAGCAAGCATGATTTAGCCCCTTTGAATTGCTACTGACGGCTATACGCAACACAAGGACAAAACAACGCATAAAAAATATGTTGTAACCTTCATTTGCTAAAACAAGCTCCAGACGCTTTTTCTTAGGAATGCGGGCATATTTATTTTGTATATAGCAACAGCGTACATTTTGCAACTTGATCCGGTTTTTAGAAGCACATGGGAAATCTATACTTTAACCTTGTCCTTAAGGATGCAAGAAGATTTTCCACCAGCATAGTACGATTTAATTAAGGACAATTACGTACATCCCAAATGGATAGAAATATGAGATTATGTGAAAGACATGTATGTATATGTGTATGTATATGTAAGCTGTATATACGTAATTATTATTTATTACAAATATTATTATCTGTTTTCAAGTCCAAGTTTCATTTTAGCAGATGCGACATAGTCACTTTCATATCTCGACCCACTATGGCATTCTCTTCTTTGAGCAATTTGACAATTTTCCCATTCGAAGCGTCCCTTTCATAGAACTGGATTGTCTCCCTCTGAATTTGGTCCAGTCTTTGTAAATACTCCAGAAGCCCGGTTTTGCTGTCCCCGAAAACCTCTGCTGTTTTGGCTTCCTTCGCCGCCTTTGCTTTCCTTCGGAGTAAGACTCGACATTGTTGTAGCCTTAGGATTGCTGTGAAAGCAAGAGGAATTTTCAAGTTTCTGACTGAATAATATTTCTTTGTGGATGGCAACGTTTAATCCGATCCGATTCATGATGGCAATGATTGGATTCGGTTCGATTCAAGCCCATGGATTGAATCGAATCGTGATTCAAACGATACATATTATTGCGACACATTTGTTTTCCTCGTTTTGAAAATTTTGAGCATATGTACGTATAATGAAGTCTTATAATTTGTCACTTCAAATAAATTCAAGCCAATTTGATATAATATTTGCCTTTGATTCAAATTTGCTGCAATATTTTGATATAATATTTTAATTAATTCATTCGTTTTGAAGAATATTTTGATGGTTTGTGCGCTGCTTCGGAAGAATATATAGCTATACAAAAATTTTGTAATAAATAATGGATCGAATGAATCGAATGTTTGTTAAATTTTATGTTCCGACTGACGTCTTCAATCGAATTTTAGTTAAATTTTATGTTCCAATTTATGTATTGAATCGAATTGTTTCATTCAATTCACGGTTTTCAAGCAAATAAAAGTTTCAAGTATTTGAATTGCATCGAATTAAATCGAAAACTAAAACTGAGAACCGAATCGTTGCCATCCCTAAATAGTTATTTATATAATTACATATATAAATTGGCTTAAGTCCGAAAGATCAAAGATCTGGACTGATCCGTAGCTATATTTCAAACTCACCTGTTTGCCGACTCAATCTGGATGTGAGGACAAGAGCGACCTGCGCAACTTTCTCCAGATGATAGACGAGTCTATCCAGCTGCGGGAAGTCCAATTGTTGTAGGTGCGCCTGCGCAATGTTGATGTAGTCCAATTGGATATTGCGATTGATGAAGTGATTCTCGTGTAAATCCCGCCTACAAAACAAATTGTAGAGGTCATCCAAGGCGGTCAATTTCTCCGTTGAGGTCAAATCCTGAATCCGGGCCACCAATTTCTCTTTGTCCAACTCACAGTGATGAAGGAGGGACATCACGACCTTCTCCTGATCTTCCGTCTGCGCACACACGGAGCACTGCCAAGGAGCTTCTGCGTTTAGGTCCAAAGGATTCAATGGGAGGAGGAATCCCTCACAATTGGGATTACTAATCTCCAGATTATCCCCGTCTAATCCCATTTTTCTGGTACATTTCACAGCGGAAGTGAAAGTCTGTAATTCCGTCGGATCGGAGCATCTGGAACATTGACAGAGGAATTGACACTTCCCGTCGTATTTGCTCATTTGCCGGTGATAAGTTCCCAGGAAGACCCAGTCGTCGTCTGGCGTGGTGAGGATGTCCTCCCCCTTCCGGATGGGACCAGAAGAGCGGAGGAGAAGTTCCAGATTTGGGAGGACCAATTCTTGGACGGTGTTGGGAGTACAGCCATGAGAGATTTGTCCGGACTTCCAGTACAAACCTCGGACATTGATGACGCTGGACAATTCACCATTTTTGCCCTCTTGGGCTGGAGAAGAACCAATGGGAGGAGGGCCATCAGGGGCCATAATGACCTTGGACATGGCGGTGGAATGCAAATTCACCTTTTGAATCAGGTCCTGAAGGTCTTGTGGAGAGATTTGTTGATGTAGATCTTCCTCGTTTTTGCCGTGAAATTCCTGGAGATTCTCCAAAATCGTTTCTGCGTCCCGCTTTTGCTTGTAGTCGGATCCACGGATCTTGTTTCGGCACTGGAAGTCCTGGAGTTTCTTCCAGAGACTGGGGTTGCTGTCTTTTTGGAGCAATAATCGGAGGATGAGGACGCTGGCGTAGACGACTTGGGGCTTCTTTGGGGGGAAGGGGACGCGGTTTTTGGCGAAGATTTCACATTCTAAGTCCCGGTGAGTTCTTACCTGCATTAAAGTGCAATAGCAACATGGATAAACATTCTACATGTTGCAGTCAATTTTTTTTTAAATTTGTACTGGAAAAAATTTGTACTGGATTTTTGAAAAAAATTGTTCTTAAAAATCGAATATTTTGAGCTAAGCATCACAGAATTCTGCTTTTAGAAATTTGAGAATTTGTTAAACCCACAATTTGTTTATGAATCCAACAAATTCGTATGTTTAATAATAATAGCTCTAGATTGTTTGAACAAATATATCTACCGGTTTATTAAACCAATTTTTGGAACTACATAAAAAACATACAATTTTAATGGTATAAATTTTTATATGATTTATGGATGTGAAAGCCATTTGAGATAATTGCTCCAAAACACTTGCTTTTCCAAAATAGTTTTTTTTGTCAAAATTTAGACTTTTTAAATCCAGACAAATAATTTTTATATTTTGTCAGAAAATGTAGGCGAAATGTTTTCAGCGTTTAAACATAAATGTTTGAAAAAAAGCAAGGATAATTTGGCGGTTCTACTACGAAAGACACCCATAGTATACATAGTTCCAAAACGGTTCAAGTCCAATGTATTAAAATTGTTCCAAAAAATACCCTAAAAATGCTCCAAAAATGTTTCAAAAAATGTTCCAAAAATTGATCCAAACAATGCTCCGAAGAAAGTGTCAAGAAATGTTCCAAATAAGACTTCACACTAAGTTTTAACAAATTCAAGTAATGTTTCAAAACGTGTCCTAAAAACTTTTCAAAAAAATGATCCAGAATATGATTCAAACAGTATTTCATAACATGTTCCAACAAATGTTCTCAAATGTTTTTTTTAAAAAAGTTTAAAAATGTTTTAAAAATTGCTCGGACCTTGTTTCAAAAATGGCCCTAAAATAATTCAAAATTTGCTCGGAACAATGTTTCAAAAATGGCCCAAAAACGGTTCAAAAATTGCTTCGAACAATGTTTCAAAAAATGTCCCAAAGAATCAGAGGAATATTCAAAAAATTGCAAAAATTATTTCAAGGAATGCTCCGAAAAATGTTTAAAAAAATGCTCCAAAACTTATTCCAAACAATATTTTAAGAATTTTCCCAAAGATTGTTCCAAAATATATGCATTCCAAAAAATGTTTCCAAAAACGTTCCAAAAAATGCTGCCAAAAAATATAGCTTCTCATATAGCAAGGCTAACCTTCTCACACGTCTCACCACAAAGTGGCCAAAGGCACTTGGCACACCTGTGGATGTGAATGTCATTGGTGATTGAATCAGGATTGGAAGTATGATTCGGATCCCCCGAAGAAGGGGGCAATCTACAACAACAGCCCAAACAATGTGGCATGACGATCCCGGAAGCCGTCTCCTCCAGATCCAGAGGAGCATACATCAACGGAGCCTCCCGCACCACCACAACATTTCCCTCAAGATCCCGAGAGGCAATCAGATGTTGACCTTCCTCCTCACTCACGGCCAATTCATACGCCATGCACTGCCTCTTGTGCTCCTTCCAATGCTGACGTTGGTGGTTGATGCTACAATAATTGGCTTCATGACAGCCGCTGCACCGCTTCGAGGCTGGTTGGGAGCAGATCAAGCATTTCGGAATCTGTATACAATGCACAACATCCGGGTGGAATTACACTTTCAAACCTCAAATTGAAGGCTGTCAACACAAACCAGGTTAAGTCCACAATGATACATAATGCAGAGGAAAAACAATTTTTTTTAGCAAGCTACTCACTTTTCTCATATGATGTTAACATTTACGAAAATAATTCCCTAAAATTAGTTGGAATTTACAGAAATTTTGCAACTTGATCCGGTTTGTGTCTCCAATGTGTGTATAGACAGCAATATTTGTAAGTATAGCTATGGAAAATTTGAGGGCGTACACAAATTTTTGTGGAATAATTAATTGTTACAGATGTATTTATTATAAATAATTATTTATTACGGAATTTTTTATTATAAATAATTATTTATTACAGAATTTTTTATTACAAACGATTATTTGTTATACAGAATAATTTTTTACAACTAATTATACCTCTGGCATTATCCGGCTTGAGCAATATTCCGCAGCAGTCACAATACAGAAATATCAATAAAATTTGCAATATTTTGGCAATAAACACTATAATGCTATTTTCCAGTAATTTCACTTTCACCGTGAAAGTCTTCCAAAAGTTCCAGTGGGACAAAGTAAAACAGAAAAAGCAATTAATATTGGATGGCACGAGATTTCACGAGTGAAAAAAAAATGTAGCAGGAAATTATGAGGAGCATTATAGCCAGGAAAAAGCTTTTGTCTGCTCCTGCCTTACTATAGAACTAACGCAGCAAGTTTGTTTTGGAACTAGTGACACAAATTCTCTACAAAACTCTCGCCTTCCTTTCCCTTGTAATAACATGCTTTGTGTGTACGTGGAGTTTTTTCCTGGAAAAATGCCAGCTTTCGTGGGTCTTTTGGGTCTCTTTTAGAGAATGCAATGAGAGCAAAATTCTTTCCTCGCCGTGGGTGCCCCATCGGATTCGGTGGGTCCAAAGGAAGCGGAGCTTCCACCAGGGAAAAAGGACTAAGTTCATTATTAGTGTATTCAGAAGTGTACATTTTATTTTACTGGCAGACCCAGCCAACTGTTGAGGCTGAGGAGTTATTGGGAACCTCCGTTGCAAGTAATTCATCTGGGCGTGAAAAGACAAATGCAGAAAGATAAATACTATAGTTTGTCTTTTAAAAAAACAAGTGCTTGCAAAGATATAGTTTTTGCCGGCAAAAATTATTGTGGGATTATGGTGCTAAAAATAAACCTGATTTGAACTTGGGTCTAACAGGTTTTTGCCTGCCGTATTGGCGGGTCTAATTTTGTATACGGGTATATATACTCTCAGTTTCACAAAATATGTGTATATGCAGGTGTCCCTGGAAATACGTACATAGTTTGTACATTATATTAAATATAAATTCTTATAGTGCACTTTCTCGTAAAACATTTCCTTGTCCGGTCGCATGTTCTACATGCGGAAACTATGTGCTCAGACGGAATGTGTCACTTGTCCATTCCAAATCAGTACATGATATGTATACAAATATGAATACAGTCGAACCTCTCTATAACGGTTCCCTTTAAATCAGCATATTTTCCCCGTTATAACGAAAAACCGGTATAGGGACCAGAAATTTCTATGCTAACAATTGGAGAATGTTTTTGAGGGAAGCATTTTCAGCCACCGGTATAGAGAGAAACCCGTTATAAGGGAGCCCGTTATAGAGAGGTTCGACTGTATGTGTATGCAGGGTTTGGAAGCAAACAGAGTTAAGTGCAACATTTTCAAAATCAGGGTAAAAGTGTTGTCTATGTCTATAGTTTCGTCTTCGGAAGTTTTAGTTTTTTCAAGGTGTGAATAAAAAATTTAAAAAACTCCGTACGAAAAAATGGTTCAGGTTCAAACGAAGTTATAAGTCCACGGTTTGGAAGCAAAAGGGCATAAGTCCAAGTATGTCATACAAATCCGCTCAAGGAATCAAACCGGATTCCAGTATTATGGTAGCGCTTTAACCACTTTCCCGTGCGATAATAATAATTTCCCTCGAAATCACGCTTTGTTATTTTTTTTAAATATTGACAATTAAATGTTGTTCAAAATCTTCTCTTGGGCAAATCTAAATGGGAAAATCCATGTTAAAATTTGGTGAACACTAGATCTGCTTTTTGCCCCTTTTTACAACTTGGAAAAATTAACATGGGTTTTCTCGTAAAAATTGTATCGAAAAACATTTTCCAAAGCTGAATTAATTTTTTAAATTGTTTAAAAAATAGTTAAGCGGAATTTCCAGTGAGCATATGTCTTCAGGATAAACCCTCTATAACCCCTCTATGTATCAATAAATAGGAATTGTTTTTTTCCCGATCCGTCCATTAATTTACAAGTTATGGCGGTTTTTTTACAATAGTCAATTACTAACCATTTTCAAAAAACAAACTAACAATTTTCGCCACAATCGATTTGTTTTTATTTTCCTTCCACCGACTTCCAAATTTTATGTGTCAGAACTGCGAAACGGAAAAACCATGGGCAATTTTACTTGTCAAAGTGGATTGTAATTGTAGTATTTTCCCTCAGCGCACAAATGGAAGGATTTGATAATGTTGCCGTGATCTCTACTGCGTCCTCAGTGCCACAGCATGTTTCATTAATAAAGAAATAATTGTTCCTTAAGCAAACAATTGTTTCAGCAGGAAATAACTTATAATTAACGGGGAAGTTTTAATAGCCGAGAAAGTTCATAGTTCACACTTAATTAATACACTTTTGCATCGTCGGCTTTCAGTCCAATCTCACCAGCCCGGTTGCCTCCACGATCGAACTTTCTTTCAGGAACTGTATGTTGGCAGTATTCTTTGCTTCCCGTCAGCAGTCTAGGATCAAAAAAGGGGGTTTCACCTAAATCATCAATATACGGTTCTAATCCAACCCATCATAAGAATTAATCCATTGCCTGTGCAACGGCGGCGTCACCATATACATAATTATATATCTAGTATATTTGACTCTGAACAAATGATGATGAACAAGTTATACAGGAAAGTTGCTTTGTGGAGGAAGGCATTACAATTGCCTAATTTTCAATCAAAATGTGATAATCCTTGGCCTCGTCTAGCTTCAGTTACTTCCGTAGCGTCTACAATGAGTGGTGAACAGATAATCCTATACTCTGCTGGAAGCATTACAAATTTGTTCCAACATTGTTTAACGATTTCCGCCGCGCGATGGCCAGATTGGTAGGTCATTTTTATCTAGTTATACACAATCATTGCTGTTCATTTAAAACAAATACTGCAACAATATTTGTACCGCATATTTTAAAAAGAAATTTGTACCGCATATTTTAAAAAGAAATTTGTATCGCATATTTTAAAAGGAAATTTGTACCGCATATTTTAAAAAGAAATTTGTATCGCATATTTTAAAAGGAAATTTGTACCGCATATTTTAAACAGAAATTTGTACCGCATATTTTAAAAAGAAATTTGTATCGCATATTTTAAACAGAAATTTGTACCGCATATTTTAAAAAGAAATTTGTACCGAATATTTTAAAAAGAAATTTGTACCGCATATTTTAAAAAGAAATTTGTACCGCATATTTTAAAAAGAAATTTGTACCGAATATTTAAAAAAGAAATTTGTACCGCATATTTTAAAATGAAAGTGCGGCATGCTTTGGAACATGTGTGTCGCATATTTTGCAACAAAACTTTGGGCGAACCTTTTGCAACCAAAGTTAGGCAAATTTTGCAACAAAATGTTTTTTCGCATTTTCAAAAACATTTTGAGCATATGTTTTGCAACAAAATTTGTGAGGCATGTTTTGCAACAAAATCTTTGTCGCATTTTAGCTACAATCAAGAAGGTTAGATTTTGCTGTAGAGCATTCCAACAGTGCGACGGTGCATAGTTTACCCTTCATATCCTTGTAAAAGGAGTTACGAAGTGAAATAGAGTAGCTTTGGTAGAATTCTTTTTATTAGAAGTGAGATATTATTACTTATAAAGCTCCCATTCACGGTAGTACGGGAATAATAAATTTATCCAAGCAGATATAAATGGGGATATTCTTCCATCTGGAAAACTATTTCATCTCTGAATGGATTTATGGAATTCCTCAGTCAAGTCGTCCTCCATATCATTTTTAGGTTGAGTCAAGCCATGATACTGCATGCAGTGTGTCACAATTGGTGGCTGTATTGTTGTCCTTTGCTATACAGTCGACTCTCCCAATACCGGCTCTCCCTATAAGAGCAATTACTCTTACTCTATAACAGCAGTGCTGAATCCCCCCGACAGCTTTACCATGTAAAGTGCGCTCTCTATAAGAGCACTCGCTATAACAGCAGTTACTCTATAACAGCAGGGTATTTTCTTCCCTCGGTCACATTCCTCTCACTATAACAACACTTTCTTCCTATAAGAGCATTAGCACCTAAGTCAGGTATCCCTTCAACATTAACTTCTTCTCTATATAACAGCACCGGATCTCTATACCAGCACAATTTCATTCTTATTCTCACTAAAATGTAAATATTTACGCCAAATGGTGTAAATATTGTTAGGATTTGGAAAATCATCGAAGTTATGCCAGAAAATAATCTTAATTAATTAATATTCATATTTTTTTAACTAATTCCCTATACCAGTAGTTCGTTATAAGAGCACATTTTCTGGTGTAGATAGGGTGCTGTTAGAAAGAGAGTCGACTGTATAATAAAACTAGTTATTTAGCCCACGTTATTATTGCCGGCATCCACGAGAAATCTTATGAGTCTCGACGTTCGCAAAAATGCCCCAGAGCTCCCAAATGATTTAAAAAAAATACTGCCGAGCCTGTAATCTCGTACGTGCCTCTATGGGCGGATTTTATGGTGGAGTCTCTTTATAACAACCTTTCTATATAACAATATTATTTTTTCCGCCCTTCGTACATATAAGCTAGCTTATGTATACATATTTTATGTTCTATATAACAACTTTTCTCTGCAACAATATTTTTGTCCTTACCTTCAAAGTTGTTATATAGAGACTCCACTGTAATACACGGATAAGACGCTCTTGCTCACCATCTTTTAAGTATTAATTACCAGCACAGGCAACTTAGTTTTGATGCAGCATACGTCGTACATGCTCTGGATTATGTTTATTCTGTGAAGGGTAGGATTAGTCCCTCTTACAAATAGTTGGCTCCATAATTACATTTGCCACCAAGCCTCGAGCCAGTATTAAATGTAGGAGAAAGTAAATGACATTACCGTGAAATCAGAGAGGGAAAGTTGTAAATGTATAAGAACAAGTGGTGTCACGATGAGTCAAATGGATGAAAGTGAAGACCAAATTCTGGCAAAACTTATACAGTCGAATCTCTCTATAATAGTCTCCTGTATAACAATACTCTCGTTATAACAGCAGTAAAAAATGCTCCCCTCAAAAACTTTCTCCATTTGTTAACATAGAAATGTCTGTTTTCTATAACAGTTTTTCCCTATAACAAGCGAAATTTGATGCTTTATAGGGTGCTGTAATAGCGAGAGTCGACTGTACTGGCAACAGCAACGGCTGGAATTGCGAGAGGGATATTCAGAGACTGAAAGGAAGAAAAGGACTGAAGATGAAAGTAAATTAAAAGTTTGGAGTGAATGACAAAAATTAAATAAAAAGCAAAAGTTGAAAAAAGCAAAAGTTGAAAAAAGCAATAAGTGTAAAATACAAAAGACATTGTGAAAGGTAAAAAATTGAATAAGAAAAATCAAATAATAAGTGATAATAAGTAAAAAAAACAGTCTGTAAAGAAAAAGGCATGACAAATGAAAAAAGGCTTGAAATATTGCAAAAGGCATGACAAATTAAAAATGGCATGTAAAAAAGAAAAACGCTTGTCAAAAAAGGCACATAAAATATAAAAACACATGGAAAAATAATTAAATGGAAATAGGAGATCAGCAAAAAAAAAAGCAATGCATACAGTCGATTCTCTCTATAACTATTTAGCAAGATGTAGGTGTGTATAACCGTTGCAACAGCGAAAAGCCGTTGCATTGAATAATGCAGCAATTGTTAGAAGAAGGACGTGAGCTTGTGGTGTCAGGAAAAAATATGAAAAAACTGTTATAAAAAAAAGACGCGGGGAATTCAAGACTTTAGAAAAGCCGTTATAGTTCGAAAAATATTTGAGAGCGAAAAAAGCGTTACAAAAACGCCGTTTTAGAGAGTAATTTTGTCATTAAAACTGTCTTGGGAGGTTGGCGAACACCGTTTTAACGCGAAAACTGCTGTAAAAAGGTCCGTTATAGAGATAATCGACTGTAAATAATAGTCGAAAAATGCACCACGGGAAAGATGTAAAAGGCAGAAAATCAAAGTTAAAAAAAGGTCATTTAAAAATTATACTAAAAAATACGAGGGCAGAAATTACAACAGCAATAGCAGAAAGATCAAAACATGCAAGAAGAGGAAGATGAAAAAGGTCGGAAGTAAAAAAGGCATGGAAAAATTGAAAAAATAAATAAGAAAACATCCGTGAAAAAGGAAACAGCTGAAAGGTCAAATAATATAATACGGAAAAGATGAAATGGATCGCAAGTGAAAGATAAACAAAACATGTAAACATTTAAAAAAAGAAAGATGAAGGGGGTCGCAAGTGAAAGTATAAGCAAAGCATGTAAAAATTAAAAAAAACCAAATGCGAGAACGTTCGTAGGAAAGGCAATAGCTTAAAGGTCAAATATTGCAGTCCACGAACGATCAAAAAAAGTTATAAGCCAAACTTCAAAAAGCTAGAAATCCAAGTTTCAAAAAGGTAAAAGAAAGTATAAAGAAAAGTTGGGAAAGTTTAATAAAAAAATAAGTGAAAGAAGTACAACTAAAAGCAGAAGAAAGTATGATAGTACAGCCAGAATAACGATTGGGCTACACCCACAAAACAAATTATAAGTTAGCAGTTACAGGCGAAGATCCGAAGTAAATGAAAAAAACCAATTCACAGCTACCTCCAGAGAACTAACATGAAAGCGGCTCGTCAAATCCATTACAACACGTAAGTGAAAGCTATCAAAGAAAGAATAAAAGCCCACATTTACCACAAAGGAATCCAAGCAGAACAAATAAAGAGCTCAGCCGAGTTGCTCAGCTTGAAATAACTAAGAAGAAAATACTCCAGAACGAATCGGAAGGGCAAAGATTAAGGACGTGAAGGAAAGAAGAAGAATTGAGAATAAAAAAAAACATCCAAAGATATTAGGTGCATACAAGCCATACGAGCATGACAAATATGATCGATGACGGAAAAACCGAGGGAAAGATAAGACAAAAGCGAGTGAAAATTCTGGGAACACATTAAACGAGTGAGGTTTTTGCTTTCTCCAAATGCTTTACCACCATAAAGGACTTTACCGACCAGGTTCATCATATTGGTTTTCACTGTGGCTTTCTCTCACTTTCCCTCCGAAACTTTTATACGTGTATACATATGCTTTCCCTCTCACGTCCTTCCTTCCTATAACTTTCTCTTTCCAACCGTGCTTTCTCTGAGGAGCTTTTCCTCCCACTCAAGCGCGCATCCCCGAGCTACATCAAAACTTTCCATGTTGCGCCTTTCCCCAAATTGCTTTCTCTCCTTCCGTCCAAAGTTTTTCCTGGGTGTGAACCGGGGAAAGTGAGTCTCTTTTAGACTCAATACGCTGCTGGGGAGAGAATAGTCGTCTCCAGACATTTGGATGGGAAACCACCAGCTCAATTTGGAACCTACAGGAATCGTGGTGGTGCTCGGTGTGGAATTTGCGTCTCATTTTGCCCCTTTACCAGATTTTGGTGCTGAAATTTGTGCTAAGTATAAATGTTTGTGAAATAACGTGGAATGTGAAAAGATAGAGCTCTTTGATATAGCAGTTCAAAGTGTGACAAATAAAATATAGGGATTTCCCGCTAATTTGAGAACTAAATCTGTGAAAGTGCAATATTTATTAGGTGCTATCTATAGACCAAAGTTTTTATTATCAATTTTATCCATTTTTATTATCAATTTTACCCATTTTTATTATTAATTAATTATTATTAATTTTACCCATTTTTATTATTAATTAATTATTATTAATTTTACCCATTTTTATTATCAATTATTTATTATCAATTTTATCAATTCTTATTATCGATTAATTATTACACATTTTATTAATTTTGACTATCAATTAATTATTATCGATTAATTATTACACATTTTATTAATTTTGACTATCAATTAATTATTATCGATTAATTATTACACATTT
>JAQGBT010003626.1:0-18998 GCA_034698585.1 Disparrhopalites patrizii | reverse complement strand
TCTCTTCCTCTCTCTTCCTCTCTCTTCCTCTCTCTTCCTCTCTCTTCCTCTCTCTCTCAGTCACGCTCTCCATCGTTCGCTCTCTTACCTCCTTTCCCTCTCTCGCATTCACTCTCTCATCTTCTCTCTCCTTGTCCTACTGCCTTTTTTCTTCTCCAATTATCTCTATTTCTCCCTCTCTCTCTCTTTGTTCACACTTTCCCTTCCGTTCACATTTCCCTCTCTCTCTCCCTTTCTCCCACACTCTTTCCTTGGTCTTTCTTGCATTTTTTGCAAGACTTCATTCTCTTGCACAGTAGCTGTCTTTGTTGATCCTACAATGAGGTACTTGCATAACGAAGAGTTGAGAGAGAAAGCAGAGAGAGAGAGGGAGAGAGAGACAGTCGTAAAATGAGAGAAAGAGGATAGAGGAGACTTTACTTGTTAGCACCCGCCATACACCAGTAGGCGCCGTAGGCGGACAATGTAAGGCATTTTTGTGTAAGGTTTTTCAACATTCGAATCACTATTTTCATTCCCCCATGGTGTGAATACCTTTCTGAAAATCAGTCACACTCCCGCCATGGATGTACTTTGCAAATACATACATATACGTAAAGGAAACTCATGTGTACCAATGTTTTTGTCCGCATCCCCAAGGCTCTCTATGGGATTCCCTGAATAATATGTATAACCATGTTTTTTTTAATGCCCACACTCAAAAATACGCCAACTTGTTTGGCTTTATTATTACCTGTGAGATAAAAGAAATTCCTGGTTTCCTGGTGTCACATTCCCACTTTTCCTTGGGGGACCGGGTATAGGACAAATAAGCAGCGTGAGTTGTTGATGCCTGGATTGGATGCGAAGGTGTAATCATGAATAAGAAGTGCGTACCTATATAAGGATAGAAAGGAGATTTCCGCGGTAGGACGAAGTGTAAGTCCGTGAATTTTTTATCCAGTCGATATCCCATTGATTTTTTTTTTTTTGGTCCTCCTGGAGAGAGCTACTACTGTATGGGGAAATGAGAGCGTGGGAGAATCAAGGAGAGGTTTTTCATGGGTTTCTAATCAACGGCCGAATACCTTGTTGATTCTTCTCGTGCAAACAGAACCGCCCGTATGCGCCGCCAAAGGAATAAGTATCTACCTACACGGGAATGGAGCCAAGTTGGTGAATATTTCCCACTTTCTACCACGGATTCCCTCATGATGGGACTCTTTCTCCCCGTACACGTGCAATAACATTCATTTACTCTTTCTTCTGAAAACCCCAATTATTTAGCACATTGTAGGTTGTAGGCATAACTGCAACCGCCAGGCACTGAAAATGAATATCACTCACATGAAACTCGGGGCTTCTGAATCATTTTGACGCCCAAAAAATGATTTAACCATCCACCATTAATAAGTTACAAGCCCTGTCAGTTCACAGTCATTCCCATGATATTCCTGGGATCAGAGCTGTGTAACATTTTCCCTCGTAATGCATTAACAATGTCATAAACTATGACCTCTGGGAACCACCAAGGAGCTATAGAGGGAAAGATCTCTTTCTTGGAGGGATTTTTGTTTTTGTAGCTTGATGCAATATTTAATTTCCCTCGTGACTCGCCTGTACTTTCACAGCCCATCTTCTACGGACATTCGTGCAAAAGTGCATAGACGTGCACACTTAATCGTTGACGGGGATACTAATTATTTACAAACATCTAGATGAGCTCATATGCTGTCAGACGGTGTTAAACCGTCTGGCTTATTGCACTTCATTTTACATTTAACCCCCCTTTTTTGGGGTAAATCTATATACGTCAAATATAAATGAAGTAATAATAGCAAGAAGATGGTTGGATCCATTATAATTTGGATAATAATATTTCATGTGTGAATTTTTTTTTTTTTGCTCAAGCTCACTCATATTCCGCCTCAAATGGGTTGAGCACTACTGTTTTATTTTGAGAGCATATGGGGGGGGGCAGCGTGAATGGGAGAGAAAAGTAATTACGGACGCAGATAAGGAGCTATTAGGTATTCTTGGTGGAAAACAAACAAGAGATTGATATGCCTGTAATGTTTGAACTCCCGCAATTGGGGTCAAGACTGAAGAGGAGTCGTGCGGGCAGCTGCCAAAAATATCTCTTGCACAATTGATTTCCCTCTTTAACTCGTTTGGCTCTTAACTCTTTTTTTCGCTCTTAAACGATTTTTTTAGTTCGTTAAATGTAACTTTTTGGGGGGATTCAATTTTCTCCTATTTTTGTCATTAAAATACTTTCATGCCGTCATAATGCCAAGGAGGACTGTAGTAACAATCAGTGGGATTTCGTGATTGTGTGTATAAGACACGATTACAACATCGGTACATTTTTCTGCCACGTGTGTGTCTGTGCATAATGTCAATAGATACTAATACATACACCTCTCACTTTTTCCGGGAGAGATATTTAGAATAAAAAAAAAAGATTATGGGTTTTTTCACGTGCAGATCATCTCATAACCTCCTCTGGGAGATACTTGAGCTGATAGACAAGTGCAAGTGTTTACTAAACTGTACTTACAGCAGGTTGATTGAGCATTTAATGATTGCGTCACTGTTCCCAAGTGATGTCGTGATGGATCAAAACGACATCCATTGCGTCATGGTATTTGTTCCAAAGAGTTAAAACAATGGACCAGCGGGGAGAAATGGGAGAGAAAGAGGCAAACACTCGAGAAATAACAAAGGCAATTGTCCAAGGCTTTCGTCAACTGTATGGGAGGAAAAGTGAATGTCAATGCTATGGATTTGTCCAATCAATAGTAGTAAACGCTCCAACGTTTTTTTTATTGGGTGCGTAATCATAATTATATTATTGACCGTAAATCTCCCAGGTATGCTTATGCTCTTTGGAGTGTAATTGCTTTTTTAGAGTGGGTCCGATAAGGCGGCTTTGGACCAAGTGAAGAGATTACTGGAAGAGATAAAATACAGGAGGGGGGGGGATAAAACCCGTGAATTAATTCCGATCCTGCCACATTTAACGACGCACTTGCTACCCACACGGTGTTTTATTTGACTCTGACAAGAAGATACCCGGACAATCTGGTTTTTACTTCCTGTAAGTTTTTGCAAATTTTTTTTTTACTATGACTGAAATTTTTTTTTCGAAGCTGGTCTATTACTGCAAAATTTTCAAAGCCTTGAAATTTGTATTGTTTAATCATTTTGTGTGAATACATACGGCTGAAAAGCACATTTAACCGCCCAGTCATGGGAAAGACGAATAGCTTTACTATTAGCTTATTTTTTCACTATTTTTTCACTATTTATATATTTATAAATGTTTCCACATTTTTCGAACAATTAAGGGGAATTCTACTATCCAAAATGTGATCTTTTGATTTTTTTTTGTGCATCCAACCACAAGCTAATGTATTATAAAAAAAATGTCTCTATTGAACCTGACTAGGAAATCCGCCATGTCGAAAAGAGGGATCACCCCATTGTGGACACTTGCCCGAGCCAAATTATGGATCAAAAATGAATACGTGAGGGAATCTCTGGCCGAAATCCTGGGAACAGCAATTCTCTTGGTACTTTAAAACCCGTAAATTACTAGCAAAAATGTAGCTGAAGCAAAAAACTTGAAAGCGCCTGATAAGTAGTAATTTCCCCCTAATTACCTGTGCAGGGCCTTTTTTTTTAATTTGTCCCCATATTATCAAAAGCGGGCTAGTTTGCATTTGTCATTGGGTATGTTGTCAGTCGCCACAAAGGCTTGATTTCGGTTTGTGTACAAAAATTGCTACTTAAAATGACGCACAGTAATGAGTAATAGAAATTGTTGCGTTCGAGTTGTTCATCCATCAATTGAATGAGACTTTGTGTGACACCTTCATCAAGTGCTTCCCTTATGTACGCCCTGTGCTAAATGATTTGGACAGGGCATGTCCGTCACCATTGTACAGAGGGTGCTGTGAGATAAGGGCCCAAATGTGTCATTATCACGTCTCACACTCTCTCGTATTCCACAGATAAAAGGGTGCAGCAAACCACTTGTTGGACAACTGGCTACATACACATATTGACTAACCAACCTGGTGAGATCACAAGTTCCCGTGTATTTATGCACGTGCTCAAAACTATTAGATACAGAGCAGGACCCGACAAGATATTTTGTATTGATTTTCTATACAAACACTACTACTTCCTCTAATTTGTTAGGACAATATTGGGCAAATGAATGGCAAATATTTAAAAAAAAAAAAAATTACTTATTCCCCCCAAGACCCATTTCCCTTCAAAACTTGTCTTCCACAAGGTTGATAATGACGATAACCATGCATAATGGTTCTACTTCATCCATTGCCCCAGCACACAGATGCACAAAACGTACCAGTTTCTAATCTGAGAACCACGTTTTTCCATTTAAATTACGCAACTACGCAGGGAACTTGATATTGTACATTATTGGGAAATTGTTTAATGTTTTCCTTTGTCCTTTACCCCAGTTTTTTGTGTGCGGCTCTGGGATGCAGCATCACCTGCAAAAGAAAGAAAAAGGGCTTGTGGAAGACTCAATGCAACCGATTTTGGGACAGATGTTTGGACTTCTAGCTGCTATTCTAATTACTGGGGGTGTTTCCGGTTAGTGAGATTTGGCAAAAAAAGAAAAGAAATTAGTTTGAAAACAAATGTTGTAAATCAGACCTTCACTGGTTCTTACTGATAACAAGAAACGTAATGGGAAATGTATGTATTGTGAAGGTGCCCACTTAAATCCGGCCGTGACCCTAGGACTGTGCCTGGCAGGGGAATGCAATTGGTTCAAATTCCCCCTATTTTCACTTTGTCAATTTTTAGGAGCTTACATCGGCGCCGGATTTGCTGCTCTCACCTATTGGTGTAAGTTTTTATTTAAAAGTTTGTATTTACAATATAATTTCGTTAGATATTTAAATGATTCTTTCATTATAGATGGAAATTATAAACTTGAATGCCATTAAAAATTTATTTATTTTCAGGGGCTACGAATAATGACTTTGTCGCTTATTTCGATGATGCTAGCGTATTCAGTCCGATTTCGAACGCTCCCATTGGAAGTGGATTTGCGGATCAGGTAAACATGACTATAATAATAATGTTATGAAATGTTTTAGATGCGGATGTGATTACAAGTATTTTATTATAATTTAAAAATTAATTTAAAAATTAGATCCTGACCACATCCATCCTCATGATGACCATCCTGGCCTGTATTGACCCAAGAAACATGGCTGTGCCCAAGCATTTGATTGGATTTTACATCATCTTGGCCGTCTCCGGGATCATCATGTGCTTTGGGATTACGGCGGGAGCAGCCCTTAACCCGGCTAGGGATTTGGGCCCAAGATTAGTGGCTTTGACCATTGGCTACCCCACAGATTACATAATGATGAAGTATGCCTATACATTTTTATTTTCTCCACGGAATATACAATTGTTGTTTCGTGTGTTAAAAAAAAAACCAAAATATATTAATTTAAATATTTACTTAAAATATATAAACTATTTATTTGTGTGTAGCAACGGTGGTAAGGATCATTGGTGGACGGTGGGATTTTTCGGCCCACTAATTGGATCGGCTGTTGGAACGGGAATTTACATCCTCATCATCGGAGCTCAATTGAAGGATTTGGACACACCCACAGCCATTCCTGGGGATGCGAACAACAATGGCAAAGAGGGTTGGAGGACAACGGCATTTATTCCCAAGGCACAAGCACCTCCAGCTCATCAAATCAAGCACTACGAGGAGGCTCCATATCACCACGGCCAAGGAAACTACCCGGGGCAAAATGGGAGGCATTGAAAATTCCGGGAACAAAAGGCACTAATTTTTCCCGTTTCCTATAGGGCTGATTATAACATGTATTATGCCAATCTATACAGTAGTTAGATTGAACACGATTCCTGAGCATGTTGTTACACAGAGGCTTCACCCCTACGCTTGTATGTCACTGTGTCTTTTATATATGACAACAATAGCTCTGATATTGTTCGGGTTCCTATTTTTGTACGTAAATTTTCGCCGTCTTCCATTCCTGGAAGTGGGTACTATTTTTTAAAAGAACTTTCCTTCCCAATTTCTCCTATTACTGATAGTGATAGGCATGAAGAGTGGGCGTAAGATAGGATTGCACAAAGTTTGTAATATTACTGAAAACCTTGAAAATAAAATGAAGTTGGAAACTTCTGTAAAAACAATTCATTCTAGTATTCTAATTATAACTGCCCTTCTCATGACTGATGAGCTTGAGCTAAAGAAATTGTTCCTCCATACATGCATTCTTAACATTATATATGTACATTTCCAATGCTATGAAATTACTTTGCGTCATTAGAGTAAATGTACAAAACGTGCTCGTCATTTGTAAATCGAATTTCGTTGCAAGGGGTCCATTTTCTGGAAATCTCTTTCCCGTCATTTTGGATGGCAGGATCGCTTTAGAAAGCTCTGTGAACAGTAATCCATTTCCGCTGCTGTCAATCTAAAAAGATGTGAGAGCTCAAAGTTTGGATTTAAATGCGGCACTTACTCAAAGATATACGTATATGCATTATTAAAATCATATGTACTGTAACGTTACTATAGTCTTGCCATAGTTACAGTACATAGAACAATAATAGGCCTGAAAACATTGTATGTATATAATAATAATTAATTTCCGCATACCCGGGGATGTTACAAATATTATGCTTTTATATGTATTACCTACGACAGATTTAAAAGAATAAAGTAACAAGGGATTTATTTGGACTGAATGTATATACGATTGAGAATGTAAGCACAGTAGAAAATGGTAACTCGTATAGTTATGGAACATACTCATAATATTTTTTTTTTTTAAGTAAGAACAAAAACACTGCGATCAATATGAATGTGAACATTGACCAAATCCGGCCAAGAGTAAGATGCTGCTTGGAGCGTGAGTCCGGGCTTGGATTGGGTAAACTCTAGAATCTCTCTTGTTTGAAAGAGACCATCGGATAAGGTGAGCTTCGTGAGGGAGGGAAGGGCCAGGAGATTCTGAAAGTGATAGAGATCCACCACCGCATTGGGATCCCATATGGTGGGGCGGATGGCGAGTTCCTTCAAATTCGTTAAATTGCTCCAAATCCAGGGGTACACCACCCCTCCATTAACGGGCATCTTGAGGGACAAGGATTCCAGGGAGAGGGGGAGGTCCTCAATTTGGAGGAGCTCCGTGATCTGAGGATTATTTATGATTAATTCCACCAGGTTGACACAAGGCTTGAATAACGTGCAGGTCAAGGGACCATAGCTGTTGGCCCCCATGCTGGAGCCCTGGATGGTCACACTCCTCAGAGTAAGGGCACTATTACGAAACAAGGGCTCCATGTGAGAGTAGTAACCCACCTTCAAATCTTGCACATTCAACTTCTCCAAGGAATTTTGGCTATTGATTAAATGGAAGCCTAACATTCATTTTTTAGTTATTTATTACACGGAAATGCTTATAAATCTATTTCTCTTTAGCAGATCATTTCATGAGCAAAAAGCGTACCTAGGCTGAACGTTGGAGATCCCTCCACGGGCAATCCTTCCAGGTGAAGTTCCGTTAATTGAACTTGGGGCAGATTTTCCAGGAGAGAATCCCGTTTCGTTTCTCTGCCACCAGCTATTAAGGGTGGCGGGAGGGCATGGTGATGACGCCGATCAATCCAATGGTAGGGCATGATCACGTGCAATGTCACCAAAGTTGTCTTGTGGGACGTGACAAAATCGTAAATATCTTCATAGAGCGGTAACATCTTCTCCACCGTGTTTATGTACACCTTCTCCCAATCGATGACCAAGTTTTGGAGACAGGGTAACTCCATTTCTAAAATTCCATGGAATATTTCTAGTTCACTTAATCGTCTAGCAACGACCTGAGGAGGGAAAGTAAAATGGAGAAATCTGTATTAATAACTAACAAAGTGTATTCTACATCATATACTTACATACAGAATACACATGTGTGCCATACTGCCATATGCACCGAAGAATAGATAGATATACATATGTACCACGTACATGAAAAGTTGTAACGTTTTCCAGGTGAATGAGGGCAAAGAGAGACATGTCCTTGATCCGGAGGGAACGTGTAACAATTGACAGGGTTCGGATTTCTTTGAGACAAGTTAGAAGAGCAACAACGTTGTCTTGAGAGATCCAATGACTTGTGGCTGGCTTGTTGACTTGTCCCAAGTGCAAATGATCTACCTGAGTCCCGATGTTTCCCCGGATGTCGTTCATGAAGGAGATGCTCTTTGTGAGGCAGGATACCACCAGGGAGCGTATGGGTCGATTCATGACTTGTACCAAGTCCAAAGTGTCATTTTGTAACTGGACACTAAATGCAAGGCATTCATCAACTAAATCGCACCAAACAGTGCAGACTCCTCGAGCCTTGATGCGGTCTTCCAAGGACAAGAAGGCAAATATCTGTCTTTTTACCTAAACGAACACAATGCCTACATCTCATTGGATATCCAAAACATGTAACTGAATAGTGTTGTCCTATTATGTTTTGTGGTTTGTGGTCTACAAAAGTGTATTTACTATTACCTCTACTGGTAACCGAGCAAAAACAGATTCTGCTTCCGCCATATCCCGCTCTTGCCTGTGACTTTCTCGGAATTCTCTTGTCTTTCACTGCTTTTTCTGCATGGAACGTTAGGTACAGCTTTCCACTTGCCGCGCTTCCCACAAGATAAAAACTCGAGCGGAATTTTCTCTCTAATGAAATGATTCAGTGAACAAAACAATTTATCACACCTTTCCTGGTTCCAGGAACCACGATCATATAACATAGTCAATAGTCGTCAAAGTATATGAATATACTATTATGTATTTGGTATGCACTTTGTATACAATTATTATACGTGTCTATTGTTGAAAATTGGTAGCTCTGGTTAGTAGCTTAGTATACTATTGCGCGGGGAAAACTTTTATTATTTGAGGATGTTATACGCTATTTGTATTTTGAGAATAATAGTTTATTATATCTATTGCAATAATGTGCAGTATGTCCGTTGTAAATATGGTATAACCACATTTACCAAATGGGGATTTCTAATTTTGTGGCAGACGGCGTCTTGTCATATTTATGAGAAGGAGCATACATGAATATGCTTTACATAATATGCGGGTTGTATGTAATTCCATCATAGAAAATAAGTCATATAATATAATTATGTATGTTGTTCATTAATTCATTACAGCGTTACGGATAACTACTCAATTTAAATCAGTAATGGTAGTATCAAGAGAATGAAATCTATCAGCAAAGGAAAGATGTATAAAGTAAAGTCCTTAGTAATAGTAATTTCAAAATTCAAAATCACTCGATCACTCCGACTTTTACCCTTGAAGTACCCTTTCACAATTATTATAAATTATTATAATAGTTTGTAATAATTCTCATAAAAATTAATGTCTTGTTTTTCGCAGGGCACGCGCAGAGCACAACATACAACACGTTGATACAAAGTAGCCAAGTCAATTGGGATTGGGAGCATGACAAACAATGCATTGCAATAGTTAACGGATTAACAAACAATGTCATCTGACTATGATTATAGTACACTAATAAGTTAGAAGTTAGAATGAGTTCAAATCAAACATAATAATTAATAAATTATTATGAAAACTAAAAACTTGGCTTCCGTGCCAACTCGCTTTTCAAAAATGAGCACTATGCACATGCGCGGGCAACCATATAACCGTAATAAAGGTAATTCAGCTCGTTGTACAGTGACATGAACATTACCTTTATCCTTCGGCGGTCCCCCCGGCAGTAATTGGCCTGAGGAAACACGTCCAGAATCAAATGTTCCGAATGTGACCAGTGCCTCCTCCTGCAGAATCTTGCAGTACATCTAAACCGTCCGATTTCAAAACTGCCGTTTGATTGACGCTCCTATTTCTCTACACCTGGACCATCACTCCGACATTGTTGATTCGATTGATAGGAGAAGGTTGTGGAGTTGGGACAAGGCTTGGTCGGTAGTATTCCATCCGGTTGATGTGATCAATTCGGTAGTAAAGTAAGGCAGACATTATGGCGGACCACAAGAGAAGGATGATACAGGAGATTCTGTTGGCTTGTAGGATGTACAGGACTTTCTCGTCGTATTGGGTAGTTTTGGAAAAATCAACAAAGACGAATAACAATACGATCACACCTATCAGCAACAGCATCTCCAGAATTACCAAGAGCGTGTGAAGTAAGCAGGCAATCTTTGCACGCTGTCCCAAAAAACATAATTCTAATATATTAGGGATGTCCTATCTTTTATGTGAATAATATGCTTCACTAGAATTCATAATTTGGATTATTGGACATGTTTTTGCAAAAACTATTTTTAATGCAATTTTTAATTCAACTTACTGCGGCGGCAGCTATCAGCAAAACAGCGCCAGCTATGAAGATCACTACAAACAGAGTCAACTCGGAGTAGTCAACGATTTGGGATTCTGAATTCATGGAAATATTCATTTTAATGCAGGAACAAAATTGTAATTTGTTTCGTTATGACTGATATTCGTAAATCGGTGAAAACGGCGGATTAATTTCCGATGCTTTCTCGTAATTTGTGACAAATTTTTGGGAATCTACCTCTTTTTGCCACCATAGGCTGCCTCCCGGGCTTGTATACCATCACGGTTACTTTAAACGCAGATAAGACAATTCCAAAAATCTGAAAAATAGCGTAAAACACAGACTCCTAAACAAAATAGATTTTATTTTTTATAAAATGGAGTATAAAGGCACAAGATGAGGAAGAACTAATGTTTACCATTTCTACGTAGGCCAAGAACTTGCACCAAAAACTTAAAATAGCTGCGTACTCACAGCTGCAACAAACGTTGCATTTCCTGTTCAAACTCGCGGGAGTTGGTTCGAAAGTGTACATAAATGTTGGTGGAAGATTTAGTGGGTCACCAGATTCCTCGTCTTCATCCTCCAGAAGCTGCTGGAGTCGGTCATCTCGTGAGGGCCTCTTTACCAGCTCTAGTTTCCCTTCTTCCCCGGCAGGTGGGTACGTCTCCGTGGCTTTGGCATCAGTTGCTACATATGGCTGTGGGTGGGGCAATACTCGGCCTTCCCAGCCCCTGGACCCCTTGGATTTGAAAGAAACCGGGTCCGGATTGGATTCATTCCAAATCCTGACCTTTTCAATCGCATCTTGCTTCTTTCCTGGAGGCACTATGGACGATTTTTGTAGGTCCCTGGAACGAGCTTTAGAATCTCGTCTGCCACTTGATCTCCTCCGATCTTGTGAGGCTCTTCTCCCAGAAGATCTTCGCCGAACTTTCGAAGGCCGGCGCTCCCCTGATTTCCGGCGGCCTGTAGATTTTCGGGATTGTCTTCGTCCAGGGGTAGATGATTTTCTCTGGCTTGACCGTCTTCTGGAGCGAACTCTGGATCGGCTGGATCTTCTCGATCTTCTCCGACCGTCCTTATCACCCATTTTTGCTGGATTCGAAGATCACTCAAAAAAATGGCTTCCTTAAAATTGCTTGAGCGTAGACATCTCCATTATGAATTTTAATTACAACTCGAATGAATCAAACTATCCGAGTATGAGTCAGCCAGACACGGTATTTCACGCCATTTCTTCATACGTTACGTTATTACGTAAATCAAATTCAAACTCACGGCGAAAATTGGATTACGTTAGTATTCTTTCACTGTTGTACAATGTTAGAAGTTAGATTAGTCCATAGCGATAGCCATAGGGCATGAATGAAGCCCAGTTCCAGTCCGATGCCCAATCTAAGCATAAGTTCATCGGGGTTTAAAAGTTATAAATTACACAGAGACGTTACATTACGAAATTACGATACGACAGTAAGTAGTTAGCCAGGTTCTATTATTATTTATTACGTAATCCTTTTGGTTCCAAAATATCACTTCAGGAGTTTCAGGTGAGTCTAAGGCCTCGAAGGCTAAGGTGAGTTTTACTCGTTCTGTCTGAGTCTGCAACGCATGATTACATAAATATTATGTATATACGACTATAAATTATTCCACTATTAAAGTCTATACTTTTTTCGGACTTAATTTGTTTATTATAATTGTTGAAACGGTGATTCAAAAGTCCCTTAAAATATTGAAGAATTCAATGTATAAAATATTGAGCTTTATGTAAGTACTTACTATTTACATATACACGTCTTGTCTTAACTGTATTGATTAATAATTATTGGTGTTTAGCTTCATTTTGCTTAATTCACTTGCTTATTTTAACTCAGCTCTGTAATACTATAAACTTATACTCTATAATACTATTAATCATATTTATAATAAAATTAATGAGGAGTATGTAGAACAGTCACATAATAACATCTTGAATGAATAATTATTAAAGAACAACATGCATATACATACATAATTACATGACTTATTATCCACTTTTCTATGATAGAATTACACGACATACATAATACATACAATTCGCATATTATGTAAAACATAGTAATAGATCCTAGCTCGTATCAATATCTCAATCTCAATACTCCGTCTTATCAGTCCCCATGTGTTTATCCCACCTTTACAACGAACATACTGGGCAACTGGGCACTATTGCAGTAGATACTATAAAAAGTTATTATTCTTAAAAAACAAGCAGCAGTCTTAAATAATAATATTATTATTATTAATACTATTATTCATTATTCATTTTCGCGTACAAATATTACTAACCATAGCAACCCAGCTTGGAACAACAACAATAATAATAATAGCCTCAAATTCATTAATTTTTTGCTAACTAAACAAACATCTTAATTAATTAAAAAGATTGTATAATATTTGTATGTATGTACTTGCACCTTAAGAAATACTATGATTTCCCCTAGTACCCCAGTGTACGATCACAATCTGCACAGCCTTCCTTCTTGGTATGCCAGTGGAGTGAGTCGGTTCGGTCTTGGTGTTAGAACTTGCAGTCACAATCACAAGCCACCCGGAAGTAAAGGAGGGAGTCCAAATTGCCTCAAAAATCCTTGTGGAGGAGAGGAAACGTTGCCGCCCGTAACGGATTTCAGTCACCAAATGTCCTCTTTCAAACTGTCCAGAGGGGCGAGAAGAAAAAATCTGTTGCAGGCAAATCCCTTTGAGCATGACATATTCTGAACTTTGTGGGGAAAAAACAAGTATCCTCATTTTTGTAGTATTTCCCACCAAATTAAATAGGCATAAAAGAAATTTTGCCGGTTTAGGTGGACTCACTGGTGGACGGTCACGTGAAAACGTCTGTGGGAACACGTAGAGTCCAAGAAATCCTTCAGCGATGTCACTACCTGGCCTCCAAGAAAGGTCAAGACCTCCACACGCTCCGGAAGAACTTGAAAGAGGATGAGGAAAGGGCCACGACGGAGAAGATCGCCCGGAGGCTGTCCGCCTACTTCGCCAGCCTGAACAGTAAGGAAGGGAGTCGTCATGGGTACGAGAGCAGTCACAGCTCGTCTGGATGCTGTTGCTACCGCGTCGCGGATTGGCCAGCCCTCGACCCGGACATCATGCTCCTGGACAAGGACTCGGACGACTCGGATGACTTTGCGGATGAGCTCTACAGCACCGTTTATCTGGGAGGAACCACAGACTGGGCCAATAAATATGAGAACAATGGTCCAAATGGACGATCTCCGGACACTCGTAGAGGAAGCGTTCACACTGCCTACCAGATGCCTTAATTCCCCCAAAAAAATCATTCATCTTGTTTGTACCACCTTGTTTACCCGCAAAAAAAAATCTAGAAAAAAAGATTCAGCTCCTGCATTCAGTTTAAGCCCAATAAAGTGATGTGATGACCTTTGACCTTAGTTTTTCCTCCATCAACGCTCTTTAGATTTTAAGTCAGCGAGTAGAGATAAATATACCTATATATAATTCAGTTTAAGCCTAATAAAATGATGTGACGACCTTTGACCTCAGTTTTTCTTCGGTCAACGCTCTTTAGATTTTTTTTTAAGTCAGCGAGCAGAGAAGTAGAGATAAATATGTACATCTATACATCTTTTAAGAACCATTTCTGAGGAAGTGACGTAGTTTTTAGGAAAAATGAGCAACGGATTCTTTCTTTATCAATATTTACAGTTGCATATGGAGCTTCTATGCTTTGGCGCTGCAAGGAATGCGATAGCGAGAAAAAAAGCATAAGATGGGTTGGGTTGTTGAACAGAAAAGTACAGGTACAACCTCGTAAAAATATTTTTATTGCCTGGATTTAAATACACACCTTAATATTTTGTATAATATGCGTGAATACGCTGAATTACACATATTAGCAGCTGTCGGAGAAGTCCGCCTCGAAGAGTATGCCTAGACCGAAAGTGTGATTTCCAGCTTTAATATTTTTCCCGTCGATGTTTGCGCCAATGGTGAGTGTGGTGCCTAGATTGAAGAAGAGAGAGAGAGAGGGAGAGAGATTTTATTTGCCATTTTCAGATTTTATTTACTAATATTATTACTGTCCAAATGTGTATTCGTCATAAATGGATATGGATAGAAAAGTCTGACCTTCACGAATTTTGGACTCAATTCCGACTCCCACTTGACTGTCCACGTCCACCTTGGCCCGGAGAAAAGTAAATGGGGTCAAAAGGAGCCGGCATCCCACGGCTATATTGGTTCCCGTTTCACTCCCGGGCTTCCTCGCCTCCCCTTCGGCGGTCGGTGGGGGATTTCCGGGTGCCCAACTTGCAATTACTCCAGCCTCCAAGCGGTCATGAATTCTATGGTAGAAGTTGACTTTGTACGTTTCCCAATTGTCCCTGCAAGGAAAAAGAGTTAAATGTAAAATTCAGAGGAACGTTACGTCACTTATCTGTTTGAATAAAGAAGAATAGTGAAAGGGACGAACCAAAACCAATGGCCCTGGAATGTGGGTGTACAGTAGGCGGCACAAAGAGAAGGTGTGCTCATAGTCCCGTCATCCATATTATAATTGGTCTTGTATCCCAACAACATCCCAGCGTAGCCACCCACTATGGATCCCACCAAACTGTTGGCTTTCTCATCACCCCCTTCGTAATTTAAATCTAAGGTGGCGAACTTGGTCTTTGCTTGAGAGCCAACTTTCCCGGAAAATGCTCTGTCAAATGGACAATGTCATTAGTTAAAACTGGCTATTAGACAATTATAAAAAAAATTAAAAATCCTCTTGCAAATTACCCTGTGGCTGGATTCAAAACTCCCAAACCTGTGACTTTTATCCCTGGGGCAAACCCTGCCAAATCGTCAAAGGTGACTCCTAGCTTTAAGTTGTTGTCCAAATCCCAGGACTCAAAGACGCTAGTCTCTGTACAAACGGGAGCGGTAAATGAATTAAGAGGAATTACAAAAGAATTACATTCCTCTACTACTCATTTTATCCCAGATTACATACTTATCCTCGGAGGGTTGCATGTGTACTTGGTGTTTATTTCCGCATTATTCATGGACCAGTCTTCCTGTTTAATGGCACATCCCGTACTCAGATTAACGTTCCCACAAGTACGAATGCATGTGTCTACTTTTAAAAGCCCTAGTGGATAGCCATTGTTGAAGATGGCCATGCAGTATCGCCCCAGTTCGCTGAATAACGGAGGAGGCATCTTGGCTCTTGGCTACATTGCATGATGAAAACATTATACGTATTTACATAATGTCATAACATGCTTGAGGAAATCCAGTTTAAACCACAAATTGTCTTTTTAATCCAGGATTTGGACCTTACCTTAGGTGCGTTTCCTAAATATTACTAAAAATTTGAGTTGTAAGAATCCGATTACTACGCACGGGAATTTGGTGCTGTAAAGCAAACAGACAGTATTATAAAATACATACGTACATCTTGCTTTAAGCTTCTAAACTAATCTAATTACTTGCTAAGGAAATTACAATTTTATTTAGATGAATACTGCAATTTCCCTAAATTTAAAATTCTACCTCTTATGAGCAATTAATTGTCCTCGTTCGTAGGGACTAGCGAGTAAAGGTAATAAGTAATAATAATTATAATAATAAAAATAAAAATAAAATTATTACCAATTTACCAATGTATTTGGTAATAATTAATAATCTGTGTGTGTAAGTTGTAAGTGTAAGTAAGTGTAAATTTTAATTAATACAACTAAAAAAAAATGAAATGTACCATATAAACAATACTTCATTTGCGACCTAAGTACATGTTATTATGGCAGGCGTAGTGCATAGTTACAGGCTATAGATATATAGATATGTTGTTTCGTTGTTATTAGTTATTATACTGTAGGATTGTGTATAGTATAGTTGTCATTGGCAAATGAAATAATAGTTCTACTCGCATAATATATGAAAAACAGGATTTCATATAAATAATATTCATATGCACAAGTCACAGTTAAACATTAAAGTATAGTTCACCATGAAAGTTGGCGTGGGTCGTGGCTCCACCGCGCGACAAATCTATATATAAATATGTATTACAACTAGGTACTTATCACTTATATCTTTCGATCTTACATCGTTACATCTTACATTACATCATCAACATCAGGTAATCATCACATTGCATTGATTCGCATTATCGCCATCGGCAGGTTGTTCTTATTATTTTTTATGTTTTTAGAAGAATTCCCACTTTGCCTTGCTTGCTAAATGCTAGACTTTAATTTTATCAGTCCGCGGAATCGCCCCCGCCCTCGCGGTTCTTGATTTCTAAGAGCTTTGCAGATTCCGGCAGCGCTGTGCGCGGTTGTTGTTTTTTTTTTTTTTTGTGGTTGATTCGTTGCTTACGCTTTAAAAATAATCCCGATAATACGTGAACTCGTCTATCTCTACTTTCTACTGTATTACTACGACGGCTATGACCTTAAAAAACGTAACCGTAACCGTAATATGTGAAGTCCGAGAATATTGAAGAGAAACTTGTGCTTTCTCAATCGAGGATCTAGGCTCTAGGCTTTTGGCCTTTCATTTATCTACTGTCACGGGCAAACCTTAAAAAACTCTAACCTAACTCCCGAACCTAAAAACCAAACTATCTAACGATATCTAACCCCGTAACGGCCGTCACCCTGTCACACGTGTCACATTTCATAATAATAATCTATTATTTTCCAATTTCTTCGTTCCATAATCCAGAAGAATCTGTGTTTCTCTACTAGTAATTCAACTTTGAATTATTGAATTGATCTGATTTAGTAAAGTACGGAGAAACAGTTGCTCATCCAAAAGCCACGCGAATACTTACAATTTACTTAAACACTGTCATATGACCCTATATTGGGAAACGTGTGATCTTGGCCCGATTTGAAGAACTTGGTAAGTACTTGAGGTTCCAAATCCTCATTTAAGTTAAATTTTAGTAATAATTTCCATATTTGCTACTAGCTGCATGTCAGCCAAAACGGTTGAAATCAAATCAATCCCACTCCTTCAACTACTAACTATGAGAACCGTTTTGTGGGCAGATAAAACATGGTTAAGCTAGGCTGCTCAGGGGGTATGACCCCGTTCTGGGATTTTGCTCGTCAACATCTCAAGATCAAGAACGAGTACATCAAAGAGGCCATTTCTGAGGTGTTTGGAACAGCCATCCTCATGGTATGTCAAAAGGAGCTGAATTGAAAGATACAGGAAACTTTGCTTCTTCGCAATTTCCTAATAGGATGCTAATATCTATGTACATACATACAACATATGTCAATAAGAGTTTTTTGCAGTTTTTTGTGGAAGGTTCTTGCCTGCAACATTTCGTCCAAAAGAAAATGGGGTCTCCCCAGGATCTGATGCAGCCCATTCTTGGACAAATGTTTGGGCTCATGTCTGCAATATTAATCACCGGCGGAATGTCCGGTCAGTTTTTTTTTTTACTACAGTTTATGTTTGCAATGATTGTTAAAATTAGTTATATGAGGTTGCCAGTAGTAAATGGACTTTTACTTACTGTAGGGGCTCATTTGAACCCAGCTGTGACATTGGGATTGTGCATTGCTGGGATGTGTAGTTGGTTCAAGCTCCCATTGTTTATTCTGATGCAACTTTTGGGGTCCTACATAGGCACCCTCCTGGCTATTCTTGTCTATTCTTGTAAGTAAAACCTTTGCTAATGAAAGACCGGCTCAATCATAAAGAATCTGGAAGTACCTCATCATTTCACCAAGATGTATCATTTTATTATGATGAAATCCCCAGGGCCACCACACATGTTTGAAGACACCATCACTTTCATTGAATTTTTTAACGACCCCGGTGTATTTGCACCACATTCCGTGGCCAATTTATTTGTAGGCTACGTAGATCAGGTAAGTTTGTTTTTTAATTACCCATAATAGCCTTCCATCTGTTCCTTCTTGTCCGGCTAACAGTGCTTGCTACAGTAATGTTAATTACTACATGACAAGTATACCTCACTGTCCGCATACGGGTTGCTTCTTCATTTTGTAGGGAGATGAGAAGATTTAGTCAATAAACATACTTTATTTTGTCCAATAATTGAAATTCAGTGTAAAATGCCCAACTCTGAAGCGTCTGTTTCATTTAGAGAAAGCTGGGTTGTAGTTCCCATTGTGAAAGATTTTTAGCTGGTAATATCTCGGGGACATGCTTACTTACAAGTAACATACGCCACATGTAAAAGGCGTTTGAAGCTGATATTTTTTTCACAGATGCACCACCACCTTGGGTAATCACCAAATATATAAAAAATTTGGGCCAGTTCGACCTACATCACGAAAGAAAATCTTCGCACTCATTCTCTCTATCTTGTCTCGCTCTTTTTTCTCGCTGTTTTGTCTCGCCCTCTCTCTCTTTTGTCTCGCTCTTTTTTCTCCCCATATCACTTTTTTTCACGTCATATCTCTCTCGAGAAAAAAGAGAGAGATGGCGACACGAAAGAGCGAGAAAAAAGAGAGAGAGGGCGAGACAAAAGAGCGAGACTAGATAGAGAGAATGAGTGCGAAGAATGGGAGAGGTATAGAGAGACGAAAGGGAGAGAAACAGCGAGAAAAAGTGAAG
>JAQGBT010003625.1:0-19000 GCA_034698585.1 Disparrhopalites patrizii | reverse complement strand
CAGGAAGAGTGAGAGAGACCAGGAGAGAGAGAGAGACAGCAAAGGGAATAGCAACAGAGGGCGGGAGGGAGGGAAAGCCCAGGGAATAGTGAGAGAGAGCGGGAGAGGGAGAGAAAGCAAAGGGGATACAGAGAAAGAGAGAGAGGGTGCCGCTTTTTACGGACAAAAAGGTTGTGCAGTGCTTTGTCTCTGCACACGTCGTGTGCCGTCATAGAGAATGAGAGTGATAAAGAAAAGTTTTATTCTATACAGATACTTCTATTGTCGAGATTTGGGCAAGTCTCATTATGTGATTCTACCCTTTCTCTAGGGTATGTGTAGCGAGAGTTTCATAAAAGCTTCATAAAAGGACGTATCTTGTTGTTCCCCTGGTTTTCTCTATTTCTCTATCTCTCTCTCCTTTTCTCTTCTCTCTCTCTTTATCTCTCTCTTTTTCTCTCTTTCTCTCTCTTCTCTCTCCTTCTCTCTTCTCTCTCTCTTTCTCTCTCTCTTTTTCTCTCTCTTTTTCACTCTTTCTCTCTTTCTCTCTCTTCTCTCTCCTTCTCTCTCTTTCTCTATCCTTCTCTGTGCTACTTTCGCTTTCTCTCCCTTTCTCTCTCCTACTTTCGCTTTCTCTCCCTTTCTCTCACTATCTTTCTCTAACTTTCTCTCACTTTCTCTCTCTTTCTTACTCTTTCTCTCTCATTCTCTCTCTTTCGCTCTCATTCTCTGTCTTTCTCTTTCTTTCTCTCGCTTTCTCTCTCATTCTGTCTCGTTCTCTCTCTTGATCCTTCTCTGTATTTTTCTCCCTCTTTCTTTCCCTCTTTTGGTCTCTCTCTCTGTCTTTTTTCTTTGTCTCCCTCACTCGCTCTCTGTCTCCCAGCCCATGTGGTGGAATGAGTGTTGATCCCGTGTATGAGTAAAAATTAGGGGAATGATAATAGTATAGGTAGATATATGTATACATGTACTTATATCCCAGGTTTCCCCCTTTCCCTTTTGCACAAGTTGAAGTGGGGAGGAGAGAGAAAAGGTTCTGTGTGTGTGTGTGCGTTGGGTGAAAGTGTTAAAATCGATGTTTAGATTATGCTGAATATTACAAGAATTCACCTCCTTATACTTTCTTATCTCATTAGCTCCCCTATTATGAATGCTGTCTAGAATGAGGCACCTACAATATATTCCTGGAGTTTTGGTGAAAAGGGGAGAAATTTTGGTACATTTCTAATTAGTGAAGCGCCGCACGTCCTTTCTCCTTCCCTTAACTTTATCTCTCCCGGTGTGTGTGTGGAGGGCTCATAGGACTTTCTCTCTCTCTCTTCCTCTCTCTCTCTCTCTTTCCCTCTCTCTCTCTCTACCTCTCTCTTTCTCTCTCTCTTCCTCTCTCTCTCTTTCCTCTCTCTCTTCCTCTCTCTCTCTTCCTCACTCTCTCTCCCTCTCTCTCCGTCTCTCTCTTCCAACTCGTCCCGCCTGTCTCCCATGCCCTTCTCCAATCATTTCCTGACGCTGTCTACAATTTTCCAAATGAGCGTGCAAAAGGAAGAGAGTGGGAGTATGAGAGAGAGAGAGAGAGAGAGAGAGAGAGAAATGTGGAGAGATAGTTGAAGGAGGAAGGAAGCGGGAACTTCTAAATATATTCTGTTGGACAATTTATACTCATAAAAAAATGACAAATACATGTATAAGCCAGATATTTAACTGTTACACTACGTAATGAGCTGCTCCATGTTTGCCCCGGCTCTTTACCCCTTTCCCTTTATTCTAACTTGGATTCTGTCGGGTAGGAAGGGGAAGTGGGTAGATTTGAAGTGTTAGTATATGTACTTGGAGCCCCGAAAAAAATAGAAGGGAAATAGAGGAGAAAGTATGAGAGGAGAGAGGGAATTTTATATTTTTCTTGTACTTCCAAAATGGTTGGTGGCGAAAAGTAAGTATGCATAAGTTAGCCCACCAGCATAATTGGGGGAGTTATTGGACGGGGAAAGTTATGTTGGCTGGAGGCTGAATAATAGATGTTGAAAAAAATTTGTTATTTTCTTTCCGTATCACAATCTCCCGTATGGGTTAAGGGGAAGGAAGGCTTAATTATTTATTCTGGGGCTTTTCTGCATGTCTGTGTACATCTTCGTTCCTGTTCCTGAGAGATGAGGCTCTATTAGAGTTGAAGATGACATACCCCGACTGTTTTTTTTCTTGTACATGTACATACATAAAAGGGTTGCCTGGCTCTTTGTTTTCCCCTTTTTTTTATCCCTGGCTGAAACTTGTGTTTTTATTATGATGAGCCACATCCTTAGATATGTCGTCACTATATTAATTTTTTTTTGCATGGAGACATTTTTATACAAGGAAGATCCTACTAGGGAAACTATGGAAGGGGGAAGGAGGCCAAAGTTTTTAAGGGATGCTTTAGGGTGAAGAATTACTTGGAAAAAAATTAAGGTTTTGGAGAACAAATTAAGGTTTCGGGGGAATAATTAAGGCTTTTGGAGAAAACATTAAGACTTTGGGGACAGAATTAGGGCTTGGGAGAAAAAATTAATGCTTTGGGGGGAAAATTAAGGCTTTAAAGAAAAAATTAAGGCTTTGAAGAAAAAAAATTAGAACAATTTTTGTAGACACACATTTTAAGAGGGTAAAGCACCGGGGAAGAGCACTAATTGTACCCAAAACTAAAGGAGGTGACCCAAAAAGGGGAAAAAATAATTCCCCAAACTAACAATGTGATTAGAATGACCCGAGGAAAAGAGAGCGTGAAAAAAGCATTCTTTCCAAGCTGTCTGCCACTAAAAATATTTGTAGTCACACCTTCCTTCTCCCTTTAAGACTTCCATTAAGAGTTAAGCAATGATCCTATGCATCCGACCGTCTTTAGTATTGCTGGGAAAATCTCAGAAGGGAGATCTTTGATGGAGCTTTTTGCTTGAGGCAATCGACGGGGACAAAGTAAAAGGGGAAAGGATTGAAAGAGGAAAAAAAAACTTTGGCAATATAAAAGAAAAAAAAAAGAATCACATTTGCCCGAGAGAAAAAATCCCCTGAAAGTTGATGCCAACGATCATCCTGCTTGTCTCTCTCTTTCTCTCTCTCCCTTTCTTTCCCTTCCTCCTTGTTGTTCCATCTTCAATCTAGGCGAATTAGGAAGAGAGAGAGAAGAGAAGCGGGTAAACTGGCAAATTGTGCAAGATTGACAGTTTAAAAGAGTTCTTCGTCAGGGGGTTGAGGAAACTTTCACGGTACAAAGTAGAAGGGAGGGAAAATGGGAAAAGGAATAAAAGAAAGCTGCGGGTGGTGTGCGAGATGAACAGAGTTTTTTTTTCTTTTTTTTAGTCAGTATATAACACATATTTGTGTACAACATTAGATTTGTTTCTCTCTTCCGAGCACGATTAGATTCTTGTGAGTTTTAAAAGTTCTTTTTTTCTTTACCTCCTCGATACGCATCATTTACCTTTTCGTCCTCTCATTGTCAGTTGCATGAGTTTTATTTTTACAGTATTTGATCTTACATTGACGTAACTATTGAGGAAAAACAGGGGCCTGCCATTTATAACGACGTTTGCATTCACTTTTGAGTCTCTTGTGTATTTGTACAAAAACCCCCATGGCTTTAGAAAATACTGTCAATAAAGCCATATGTATGTTGGCGGGAATCCACCGTTTTTTATTTATTTTTGTATGCTTTTCCATGAATTTGAAAAACGAGGAAACAATTGGAAAATTAAGATAGACTGGGAAGAATCGAGGATTTTGTGGGTATATACTATTTTTATTAGACAGGTCCTCTGATGTACTCTAGCAAGCCTTTATCCTGGGCAATATTTCTCTATTCCTCATATTTTCTACCTTTCAGGTTTTTTAAACAGTAAAATTACTACTACTACCTTCCCATTCTTTTTTTTCCTAAAGGAGTAAAAGGGGGAAAAGTAAAAACAAATTCGGCGTTTTTTCCAATATTTTTCCAAATGACGTATATTTCTCTCTCTCTCTTTGAAAGCTGGAAAAAGATGGAGATAGCAAAAATGGAGGAGTTGGAGGGGAAAAAATAAAATAAATGAAATATTTCCGCTTTCCTACGTCTTTGAAATTTTTGAGTGAAAGACCAAGATCGACGAAGGAATGTTGGTAAGAGGGGGAGAGAGAGAGAGGCAGAAAGGGAAAAAGAAGTCTGGAAGAAAAGACTGGAGCGATAAAGTATGTACACGTCCAAAGGAATAATCAATAAGTTTCCCTTTACCGTGTAGTCCCATTTATTTTTCCAGTCTTTTATCGAAAGAAAAACTTTTTAGTATCCCCCTGAACATCTCAAGTCTATACCAAAAAAAAAAACTTACAAGCTACGTACGGTTACGATGTCAAGTCGAAAGTAGAGGATTCAAAAAAAAATGCAAAAAGAAAGGCGAAGAGAGAGAGAGAAGTTGGTTGGAATGGAGAAAGTAAAAGAAAGAAAAAAGTGTCATGTGGACATCCACAAAGGCCTTGGAGACACAAAAAAATGGGAGGAGATGAAGGCACAATCACAAGAGGGAAGAAAGAGAGTAGCTGGAGAACTCAAGGGGACATGTTCAAGCTGGAGAAAGTGGTTAGGCGAGTGCTTGTATAATGTTAAACGAGGAGAAAGGATTTCCCTTTAGTTCCTCTTTTCCAAAGCTATCTGCTTTCACCAAGATGTACATCTCTACCCTGTAGGATTTTTTTTTTGCACAAGGAAATTCAGGTACTTCTTCGATACCATCATATACCATTTTGGGTGACAAAGGCTCGCCATTTCTCTTTCAGACCCTCACTCTCATTGATGATGGAGTTGAGGTAGAAAAGTGGGTACATATGTGTCTTTATGGCGGGAATATGGACGCTGGTCAGTGGAAAAACCGGGGGAAACCGCGATTTATGGGAGATCAGTAACTACTACAGTATTAAAGTTGTCAGTCAGACCTGCAAAAACATTTCTGGATGATCCGAGTTAATCCGTGGAAAACTATTTGCTATTATATTGTTGGCGCTTCATTTAACGCTAAATTTTTGTACTATATCAAGTCAACTTTCATTGAATGTTCTTTCTTGGAAAAAAGCAAGTTTTTGTCTCCTTTTTTGTTTGAATAATCATTAGGTTTTTGTCAAAATAATCAATATCTTTTTGTATTTGTAAAAATAATCAATATCTTTTTGTATTTGTAAAAATAATCAATATCTTTTTGTATTTGTAAAAATAATCATTACTTTTTTAAATAATCAATACTTTTTTGTGAAAATAATCAATACGTTTTTGTAAAAATAAACAATGATTTTTGGTCAAAAGAAAAAATGTTTTTTCCTCAACAGTAATCATGCTTTTATGAAAAAAGGAAACAATAATTTTCCATGAAAGGAAAATAATTTTTCGTAAAAAGAAACAATGCATTTAAAAAATAGTTTAAGGTAGTGGTTCGTAAAAATAAACAATGGTTATATCTAAAAAGAAACAAAAACGCTTGTTTGCACAGAAAAACAATGCTTTGTCGTAAGAATTAACATTTGCGTTTAAAATAAAAAAATTTTTGTTTCTTTTCAAGTAAACCAAGTTACAATTTCGAAATAAAAATATTCTCCTGACACTTGGTTTAATTGCGCTTGTATTACCAAACGAAACTTGTCTCTACTTCTCCAGAATTACCAGCAAGCCTCCTTTCACAAATGAAAGGACTAATAAAAGCAAGACAATAGTAGCTATTTATCCAGGGCAGTTCGAGGGGTATCATATATATTTCTTGCACCTGTTTTGCAAGGACTATTTTTTACCTGAAATGCATGCAATTATTACCTTTTTAACCGGCATTCAAACAAATTTGCCCATTGAAATGATTGTGAAACCCTTCAAATATTTCAGGTCATGTGCTCCATGCCCCGTGGTGAAGCCCACATTCCTCTGTGGCTCCGACAATCGCACCTACAGCTCCTTGTGCCGACTGGACTATCACAACTGTATCCAGACCTCGCAGGTGACAGTGTCCTGCAAGGGATTCTGCCCATGTCAGGGTGAGTCCTTTTATTTTTTAATTATTTTCCCAACTATAATTCCCCTATTTTGCAAGTTACGAAAAAGGAATATTGAACGGATGTGGAACATGTCCCATAATATCCATTCACGTTTCGGGGAGGGGATCCATCATATAATAACTATACAGGAGGATAACCCCGAAATTCAATTATGTCCCCCTCATCCCTTCCACCACTCGTGCCCAGAGCCTAATAATGTCCTTCTCTCATGCTTGCGCGACATAATTATCACCGTCATCCTCTTGAGCATCGGATGAAATGACGGGGAAAGAACGACCGCTACAAAATGTCAGCTGGCTTCCAGGCCTTGGTTCTTACCGGGGAGAAAGCACAAGTATGCACGTACACTATGTACATATATATCTATGTACAAACGTTTTCCTCATCTCAGCATCAAGAAATAGCATGGGAGCCTGTCATTAACACGTATTTTATACAATGTTTATGTATAGTCGTAATTGAAGGTTTAATTAGAAAATAGCTGACCCCGTAATTTCATTAGATTGTCATATTCATGCACTCCAAAAGCGAAATTCTCCCCTCCATCGCATCTGTTAATGGAAAGACCCCATTACTCTCTGGCTGCATTTTTGTTTTATTTTTTGTTATTTTTTTTTCTACTCATCAACGTCACTTTGTCAGAGTCCTTGTTAATGGAGGTTGAACTGGTACGTGGTTGCGTCACGAATTTTTTTTTATTCTTGTTTACGCGGGAGCATAAGGCCTGGCAAAGAGGGAGAGTAATTGCCCTGCATTGGCTGAGGAAGGCGTCTCGTCCCACCCAAAAAATATACTGCTCCAGTTTCAAAAGTATTTAACCAGACAGGACTTTGGCAGGCATTATAGAGCGTGCAAAATGTGGGTAAAATTTGTGGAAATAGGGTTTTCAATTATCTGTTAATTGGCCAATGAAGAATCCAAACCAATACCATCCCCAAGTCATTTGCTATGGGGAAATAAAATGGGATTTCTTTCTTTTTTGGGGGGGGGGTACAAAGACATTTTTACGATTCCAAAGAGTCAAGGCTTTCATCCCATTAGGAACGTCCAGGGAAATGCCATTGAAGGGGAATAAAGAATGCAATACTGGGAAATTTGCTTAATGCCCTTACCCAGACCATCTCCGGGGATGCTCATGAATGGATTGAATGGGTTGAATGGGTGAATGAAGGGTTGCCATGAATACTTACAAATTTCCTCATAAAATTCCCCTCTCTTTTTTTTTCCTCCCCGGAGAATTAAATGGCTGTTAAGGAGGAAATAAATTACTTGGGGGGGGGTGAAAAAAAAACAAAAGAAAATAAATGTGCAAGAAACTCTGATAAATATGTGAATCCCGAAATGGGTTGATACATTGGTGGCTAAGCCCTACATCAGTGGCTCCTATTCCAGGAATTTTTTAATGACTCCTTTCTCCTTGAGGCGGGGTGGAGGGAACCGCTTACTCACGTTATTTGAGCAGGATAATTAATTGGGAAGGAGGTGTGAAAAAATTAATTAGCCGGGGGAATGGAAATGCTGTTGGGGGCGGAGGAGAGAGCCCAGAGAGCTCTTTTTACATCTGAGGGCAGGAGTAAGAGGGAGAGAGAGAAAGCCCACTTTCTGTTTACGTTCAGTATCTAACATCTATAATAAAATGTGAAAGTCAGCGTATCCGAATTCACTGCGTGGTGTTCGTGTAAGAGATGTTTAAACATTCGGTAAGGCCTAATTACGAGATCCTCACATATGTACAGGAGTTCCAACTAATATTTGCTCCCGCAACTCCAACCTGAACAGAAGGAAGACTAGAAGAAGGACTATTTTGGTGTAAAAACTCATGTTTTAATAAAATTTAGTTGCAAATCTACCCGAAACAACTTCCATTATAGCCCGAGAGCAATTTTCTGCAAGCCGTGACCGTTTTTCCGCACCAAGTTTAAAATTCAAGAGTTGAACCAAAATCAATTTTTCTTCCTTGGGAACAAAAATAAGGCAAAACAAGACAAAATCAAAGGCAAAAAGGGACAAAAACAAGGGAACAAAAACAAGGCGAAAAGGGACAAAAACAAGGCAAAAAAGGACAAAACAAAGACAAAACGGACAAAAACAAGGCAAAAACGGACAAAAACAAGGCAAAAACGGACAAAAACAAAGCGAAAAGGGACACAAACAAGGCAAAAAAGGACAAAAACAAAGCGAAAAGGGACACAAACAAGGCAAAAAAGGACAAAAACAAGGCAAAAACGGTCTAAAACAAGGCAAAAACGGACAAAAACAAGGCAAAAACGGACAAAAACAAATCGAAAAGGGACACAAACAAGGCAAAAAAGGACAAAAACATAGACAAAACGGACAAAAACAAAGACAAAACGGACACAAACAAAGACAAAACGGACAAAAACAAAGACAAAACGGACAAAAACAAAGACAAAACGGACAAAAACAAAGACAAAACGGACAAAAACAAAGGCAAAACGGACAAAAACATTGACAAAACAGACAAAAACAAAGACAAAACGGACAAAAACAAACAAAAAGGGACAAAAACAAATAAAAAAAGGGAAAATAGCAACGGAAAAAGGCGCCGTTATCTTTAAACTTGATTTAAATTCTTACAAACCATTCTGCAATGCTTATAAGCACATTATAATATTATAAAAATGTTACGAAAAAAATGTGTTTTACATCCCTTCTACCGGTTCAGATATAGAGGCGGTCAAATACCAGCAGCCACCCTGTATTTCCAGGCATATTATAGTAGCACAGGCGGATAACTAAGAGCCCTGCACTATTACTATCATTATCTTTGTATACTTCATTATGTCAGGATTGACTGGTAGCATCCCGGGGCTAAAAAGTATGGCAATGGCGGATTTGTGTGTGCTCCAAAAAAGCGTGAACGTGTTTGGCATCCCTAGAACCAACACGCCAACGGAGGTTCCCTTCACATTCTCTGCATAAAGTCTCTCTCGGCCTATCCATCTACATTAAGTAAGCGTGGATAGTTTGAAAAGTAGTACGGTGGAGAGAATTTTTTTAGGGGGAAAATACAGGGTGGCTTGGCAAGGATGGAACAAAAATTTCTCCCAACCACACTCAACCTGCCTGCATCCTTAACCTTGAAATGATAGGACTTTTGGCAAGAGTAATGCACAAAAATATATCTTTTCCAAGAATTAACCAAATACTAAAGACAAATAGTAGGGGAAAACCCTGTAAGGAATTAGGATCAAACGTGGTCAGGCTGGTAAATGCTAATGCCCGCGTAGACTTAGGTTTTACATGCGTTTCCTGTAAAGGGCAAGACTACAGGAAATGTTTTCCCGAAGGCTGTTGAAATCACCTTGAAGTATACCCAGAACCACTACAGGGAGACGCATGGAGCTTTTGGACGTGTTTTCAACCGGGTACAATTTTTTTTCCCAAATTACCCGTGAGAAAATAATGTATACATATATAAGTAATATGATGAGGGTGAGTCATCCTTGTGACGGAAATGGATCATGGCTTATAGCATCGCTCTTGTTTCTCGCTTTTCCCCATTCGACCCATGTGAAATAGATAGACTTTCTCCAACTATATTCCAAATATACTTTTAAGAAAACTTTCTCCCCACGTCCCCGTCTTTCACTTCTTTTTTCTTCCTTTCCATTCCATCTTTTCCCCCATCGCACAAATTTTTGTGTCCCAAGGAAAAAAAAAGGTCTTTCTCTTTATCCTTACGGCATACACAAAAAAAAAGACGGGAATAGCGTCACAGTGGCAGTTCATGGTGTGGTGAGCTCGATATTGTTGTTGTTGTTGTTTCCCCCATATATCTATATGTATGTATTCACGTGAGACTCAAGTAGGGTGTTGCGCTTTGAATAATAAATCACTTTTTTTTCATACTCAAAGTTATATACGATTATGTATGGACATACACATAATACACATATTCTCACATACTACGTTTCTGCACTCTCAATCACTTTTTGGGGGGAGTAGAGCAAAATTCTAATAAAGAAAGGGAGGGTCGTACATGGGGAAAAAATAACCTTGCCGAAAAAAAATTGGTAATAGAAATTGACTTGATAAATATTACATAATATATCCTCTGCCTCGTGTGCGGAGGGGGTCCAAGTGGAGAGAAGAGAGACGGAATGTGAGGGAAATGGTGCTTGTGCGAGATAGTGGAAGAAAGAGGGAGAAAACGGGACAAACGATAAGTCTGTAAAGGGAAAAGAGACAGAAGGAATGGGAGAAAGGGAAACAAAGCGGCAAAGAGAAAAAGAAGAAACAGAGAGGAAGAGAGAATGAAAACGAAGCAGAGAACGGTAAAGGGAAAGAAGACAGATAAACAGAGAGAGACAGAAACCAAGCAATAGAGAGAGAAGGCAAGAGAAACGAGAGAGAGAAATAGAAACAAAGGAGAAAAAGAAACAAGAGCGAGAAAAAAAAAACAAGAGAGAAATCAAAAGAAACGGAGAGAAAGTAAGAGCAAAAAGCGATAAATCAAAAGAAACGGAGAGAAAGTAAGAGCAAAAAGAGATAAATCAAAAGAAACGAAGAGAAAGTAAGAGCAAAAAGAGATAAATCAAGAGAAACAAGAGGAAGAAAAGCAAGAGAGAAATAAAGAGAAACAAGAGGAAGAAAAGCAAGAGAGAAATAAAGAGAAACAATAGGAAGAAAAGCAAGAGAGAAATAAAGAGAAACAATAGGAAGAAAAGCAAGAGAGAAATAAAGAGAAACAAGAGGAAGAAAAACAAGAGAGAAATAAAGAGAAACAAGAGAGAAATAAAGAGAAACAGCGAGAAATAAAGAAAAACAGAGAGAAATAAAGAGCAGCAGCGAGAAATAAAGAAAAACGGAGAGAAATAAAGAGCAGCAGCGAGAAATAAAGAGAAACACAGAGAAATAAAGAAACAGCCAACAGAGAAAGAGAAACAAGGAGAAACAGAGAGAAATAAAGAAACAGCCAACAGAGAGAGAGACGCAAGGAGAAATATAGAGAAATAAAGAAACAGCCAACAGAGAGAGAGAAACAAGGAGAAATATAGAGAAATAAAGAAACAGCCAACAGAGAGAGAGAAACAAGGAGAAACAGAGAGAAATAAAGAAACAGCCAACAGAGAGAGAAAAGTAATAGAAACAAAGATAAAAAGAGACAGAGAAAGATAGACAGACCGAGAACGAGAAACGAAATAGAAAGACAGAAAGAAATATACAGACAAATGTGAAGGAGAAATAAATGACGAGAGAAAGAAGGCGAGAGATAAACGTAAAAAAAAGCGAGAGAAAGAGAGAGCGAGAAGGACGAAAAGAAAGGCCAAATAAAAAGAAATTGGAGAAAATGAGGTAAAAAATGAGCAGTTTGTCCTCGGACGTGTGTAGCACGTTGAAAAGGATTAGTGTTGCAAAAACGGCAATGGAAGAGAGTAGTCTTTTGGCTGTAGTCTGTTTATATGGTAGAAGTTAGTAGTGTGACATGTTTGTCGTACAACTCACACATACACACATATTCCTACTTTTGCCATCCCGAAAAGAAAAAGAAAATTGCATGTGGGAGGGGAAGTATACCAAGAAAAATTGTATACATTATATCACGAGGAAAGGAGTATTTTCTCCCAACTTTCCCTCCCTCGCCCCTCCTCCGACTGGGCTCTGTCCTTGGTCCTTAAATGCAGAAGAAAAAGTTTCCTTTTCTATCAACCCCGCGCCTTCCCCTTCATTTCTATCCCTGGTCATTAGGCCCGTATAATCTAATGGGAATGCCTAAGCTTAATGCGGGTGAGTTAGATAGGATCGAAAATATTTTTCAGCCTTGTCATCACCATACGCCTCCCTCCTTTCGGCCCTTCTTGTCCAGGGGGGAAAGTCAAGACCGACCACCTGCGGAGCGAACAATACAATTGAATATTCTCTATCTGCTACCATAACACATGTGTGACCTCTTTCTCGGCCTTTCTTTCCAACATGCATCATCCACAATGAAATAAATGCTTTGGAGGAAAATATATGTATACATACCTAATGACTTTGCTGTGTAGACAAATCCCCCCAAGTTTGGCGTAGGACTGGAAATTCCCGGAGATTCCGGGATCAACCCACGGTTTGTGGGTGTGGAATTACACTCTGGACGAAATTTAGACATGCATGTATGGGCAGAGAGAAAGAAATTTTGGAGGGAACAAATAAGAAAAAGAAGGATTACAAGAAGTTGCATGTATGTGTGTGTTCCCATAAAAAATAATGCACTAGGGCTCCATTCCGCACGCATTTCTATTTGAAAGGGAAAGAAATTTGATGAGCAGGAGGAAAGAAGGGGGAAGGGGGAAAGTGGAAGGGAAAGACGAGCGAAGTAGTAAATATTTTGAGGTTTTCCATTTCAAACTTTCTCCTTCGGCTCCCCTTAATGCTTTCTCTCTCTCTCTCTCTTTCGTTCTTTCTATCTCCCTCGTTCTTTCTCTCTGCCTCGCTCCTTCTCTCTAACTTACCCCCTATGTATCTTCCTCATCTGTAGAATCCCCCACCCAGTAAAACTTGACGCTTCTTTTCATGTTTCATGACTCTTCCAAAAGATTAGACACTTTGGTTGGTCCTGCAGTACTCATGTGTGCCTGGGCATAGGCTCAAAGAGCAAAGAGGAGAGAAAGGAAAGCGTTAAGCGAGCGCAATGGTCTTTAAATGGGCTACTCTGCAGAGAGTTAAACAATGAGAAAGGCTCCTTTCACGGAGTCAAACACGGAGAATGAGCTCTGTACATGCCCACTTATTCTTTAGTTACATGAGAAGAAGACCATGTTAAATAAATTCTCCAGCCATGAAGAAGACATTTTCTTTCTTCCCTTTGTCTTCTCTCTCTTTCTCACTTTCTCTCTCTCTCTTTCTCACTTTCTCTCTCTCTCTCTTTCTCAGATTCATTCTCTCACTTACCCTTTCTTTTTCTCTGTCTCTTACCCTCTCTGTCTACTCTCTCTCTTTCCCTTTCTCTATCTCTCTCTAAACCTCTCTTTCACGGTCTCTCTCTTAACCTCTCTTTCTCTCTCTTAACCTCTCTTCCGCTGTCTTTATCTTGCTCTCAACCTCTCTTTCTCCGTCTATCTCTCTCTTACTTTTCTCTTAGCCCCTCTTTCTCTGTCTATCTCTCTCTCTTAACCTCTCTTTCACTATCTCTCTCTTAATCTCTCTTTCTCCGTATCTCTCCCTTAACCTCTCTTTCTCTGTCCATCTCTCTCTTAATCTCTCTTTTTCCGTCTATCTGTCTCTCTTTACCTTTCTCTCTCAGTCTTTCTCTCGCTCAACCTCTTCTTCTCTATTTATATTTCTCTTTCCCTGCCTTTTTCTGTCTCTTTCCTTCTTTCTCTATTTTTCTGTCTCTGTCCTTCTTTCTCACTCTTTTTCTGTCTCTGTCCTTCTTTCTCTCTCTGTTTCTGTCTCTTTCCACCTTTCCCTCTCTTTTTCTTTCCTTTTTTCTCTCTTTTTCTGTCTCTTTCCACCTTTCTCCCTGTTTTTCTATCTCTTTCCATCTTTCTTCCTCTTTTTCACCCTCTTTCCTTCTTTCTCTGCAACTTTCTCCCACATTCTCTCACTTTTTCTCTTATTTTCTCTCTCCTTTGCTTTCTCTTCTTCGTTCTGTTGCGTTCTGTCTTCCTTTCTTTTTTGTGAACTCCTCCCTAATTCACTTCTTTCGTCCTTCATCTATGTATATACATATATATATATATATATATATTCCAAGCTCCCATGATACTTCAGCCCGGAGAAGATTTTCCTTTGGGCAAATCTGACGGATGAATTAGGACGGCGAGGGAGATCAAAAGAGAGGAAAACCGTGCCGTATCGTCTAGCCGTTTACTTTGTTACTACGCATCACTCTTGCTTTCTCTCTCTGTATTTCTTTCCGTCTCTCTCTCTCTCACTTTGCCATTTAATTGTGTACGAGTTTTGGAACAAAGTGTGTCAACTATCAACACCACCGGATCTGAGACTCCTTGGTGATGTGGCCAAAGAGGAAGCCAAAGTTTGTGGTTGAGGGAGGAGGGTGGAGGGGGGAGAAAACTAGAGGGATAGTTTTTGAAACACATTTAACTGTGACATAATTTCCTCTCCAACCCACTTTGTTTCCTCCCATACTTTAAATTGAAGGGAGAAAACTCTGGAACGGACTCGTAATTAATGTGGTTCTTCTTCCCAACGAAAAAGGGATGTCCACCCAAAAGTTTGTTGGTGACGTCTCTCCACTTTGTTAAAGGGAGGCAAAAATCATCTCGTCTCTTCCGAAGTTTTTTTTTTGGGCGGAGATTTGTTGCACTGGAAAAACCTCATGATTTCATAGAGGGAGAAATTTGCTGTTGGGGAGGAAGGAAAAACATAAAGTTATGCCAAACCCTGTATTTTCTAACACTCGTGCATGAGAAATGGGGGGGGGGTCAGGGGACAAGCGTCGGAATTCAAGTGGAAATGAGCGTGAATGTGTGTGTGTCTGAGAGGATAAATAGGGTGATGGATTGCTAACTTTCACTCCTCGGTTAAGTGGCCCACTTCCTTTCCCATACTTCCTTTTTTTGGCATTCGAAGGTGGGAAAATACTATACATGACAGGAAAAATGTACATCAGTGTGTTATGACAGCTTTTGAGCTTTGGTAAAATATTCTTGAAGTGGGCAGGAGAAATGTTCATATTAGGGAGCACAAAAAATGGGGAATAACATCATTTTGCTTTCTTCTGTATCTCTTTTTCCTTTCTTTAGCCCTCCCTATATTTTTCACTTTCTCCCTCTCCTCACTTCATGTCTCCGGACATCCATATCTTCCTTTGTCATACCTGCCTCAAACCTTACTTTCTCTAGACTTCTTTTCTTTATGTTTATCCTTTTTCGTTTACCCGTTTATAATTCCCTTTCTCTACTCCATTTATGTTTATCTTTCCCGTTTAGAATTTCAATTTTTTTCCCTTTCTTTTATATTTACCTTTTGCTATGTTTTCTGTTGATATTTCGCTTTCTTTACGTTTCTCCGTTTATATTTCCACAATTTTACATCATCTCTCTCTATCTTTTTATTTTTTCAGCTTCCTGTCTGCCTTTCGATATTGTCCAGCTTTCTCATTTTCTCTATTTTTCCAATTTCCTCTCTCGCTGTTTATTTTTTTCCAGCCTTTTCTGTCTTTCCATATTTTTCCAGCTTTCTATCTCTTTATATAATTTTTCAGGCTTCTCTCTCTCTCGTTCTGTATTTTTCTAGCTTTCTTTATTTTTGAGCTTTCTCTCTCTCTTTTTATAATTTTCAGCTTTCTCTCTCTCTTTCTTTGTTTCAGCTCTCTCGCTCGTTCTAAATCTTTCCAGCTTTCTCCCTGTCTTTCTATATTTTCCAACTTTCTCTCTCTTTTTATATTTTTCAGCTTAGTCTCTCAGTTTCTATGTTCTTCCAACCTTCTCTTTCTATAATTTTTCAGCTGTCTGTCTCTCTCGTTGAATAAATTTTAGCCTTTTGTCTCTCCAGTTCTATATTTTTCTAGAGTTATATTTCTGCCTTTTATTTTGCAGATATTTCTCTCTTTATATTTTTCAGCTCTCTCTGGTTCTATATTCTTCCAGCTTTCACTCTGTCTCTCTTTATTTTTTCAACCTTTCCTCTTTCACCTTCTACATTTTTCTGGCTTTCTCTCTCTCTCTCTTTTAATACATACAATTCCTATTTTCTGTATCGTTCTATTCATTTCTAGCTTTCTCTCTCTCCTTCCATATTTTCCCAGATTTCTCTCTCTCCTTCCATATTTTCCCAGCTTTCTCTCTCCCACTGTCTTTCCAACTCTCTTTCTCTCTCTCTCTCTTTGTCCTAGTCCCTCTTTCTCTTTATCCGTTTTTATTTTTGTCTCTGTCTTGCGATCTCCTTTTCTCTCCACCTCACTGACTTTCTATCCCGTCTCCTCTCTCTCTCTCTCTCTCTCTTTCCCTCTCTCTCACGCCGTCGAGCAGAGCCTTCGTGGAGCCTTAGGAAAGGCGTAGTAGGGTCTAAATCCCCAAAGGACAGAAGCAGTCCGTCACTCTCTCCTTATCCCTAGTGCTTTGACTGTATCATGGTATTGAATTTTTTTTTTGCGGTTGGGAATGCTCTGACAAATGTTCGTACATATGTGAAGAGCGTCTAGGAGAGGACGGGGAACGTGCAGAAATTGGAGAATTAAACGTGAGCGACGACGAGATTCCCGTCTCCATTTTACCACATTTTCTATTCCCGTTTCGACCCCATTTACTTTTTTTTTCTGAACTTCCTCTCTCATAGTACTACTACATGCTCCAACGTCTTGTGCGTGAATGAATGTGTGGAATAGAATGAATTTTTTTCTCCCATCTCTCCTCACTCTCTTTGGAGAAGTGAAGCCTTTTATTTGTCATGGGGCAAGGACTCTGAATTTTTTTTTAAGTTTCTGCCCTTTTCTCATCTTGCCATCTCCGCCTTCTTACGAGCTTGTGTTTCAAGTGGGAGAGTTACAATTTCCCCTGTACCTTTAGACATTCCAGGCTCGTCTAGGGCTTCTTTTTCCCATGTCTCCTTAAAAACATATATGCCCGTTTTTTTCTCCACTCTGTTCTGCCACCGTATGTGCCTTGTTCCTGAATTAAGCGTACGTACTCTCATTTTTTTCTTCTTCTTCTCTCCTTTAATTCCCCATATTCTTTTTTTCCCCTTTCCTCCCTTTCATCCAAGTTAAAGTATGTTTGAAAGGATTGGCAGAATTGTTGGCAGGTCTTTAGACTCTTTATGATGGTATTTGTACGAGTGCATAAATTTGATTCAAGTCTCTCACTCCTGGCTCTCCACATCGCGTCTGACATGACGGGGATGGAAAAGGAAAAGCCAAGGCAATCAAGGGCAAGTGTGGAAGAATGGGAGAAAAGACGAAAAAAAAACTGGGTTTTTTTTTTGGTCAGCTTCTATTATGCTTTCTTCCCCTGTAACTCCATTTACTTAGGGGCTTGGAAGAACTTTTTTTTTACCATATCAACCCCTTTTTGCCAGGTTGAGTGCTCTCGTCATGGAAGGCTTTAGGTTGCTGTCTGTAAGCATTAAGAGAAAGTGGGCAGGAGCTTCTCTTTTCCTCGGGTGCAGCCCCTGGGAAAATGTGTTCCTATGCACCTAAATATGTATGTATTCCCCCAATTCTCATCTCACATGGAATTGTGGGGAACTTGAAAAATTTTATGTAGTTTATATAACCACTATTTACCCCCTTTCCCCCCACTCCCGTCCATTTTCTTTCCTCTGAGCCCCCACAAATAGGGACTTGTCACATTTTTTAGCGAATACAAAAGTACACATAATGCTCTTAGACCATCTTTCCTCAAAACGGAGGGGAAAGTTGGGGAAAAGAAAATTCTTCTATAATATCCACTTATTTTTCATTAAGGTTTTTTGTATTCACACAAGTTGCAAATAGTTGATGATGTTTGCCCGGAGAATTTCGGGCCGTTCCACAGATATGGATCTGTCATTATTTCCCTTCTCGCTTCCCTACCCTTTATGTACATGAGTTGTGATTTTTTTTTCTGGTCCCATCTTCTTACGTTTTTCGTCCTCGTCTTTTTGGTCCTTGTAATGTCGTCTTTCATTCCAGATTATTTCCCTACCGACTGGCGTGTGGGAAGACGCTCCCCGGAATTAGTCTTCTCGCCTCCTTTTATGATGAAAATTGTGTCTGCAAGTAATTTATTTTTCCTTCAGGTACCATCATTTCCCTCTCCTTCCTCCCCCCCCCCTTCGCCTTTGCCAGCTCGTATAGGACAGAAATAATGGAGAGAAAGTGGGGTGGGAGAGGTTTGAGGGAGAAGGAGAGACTGAGAGACAGAGACTGAGACAGAGAGAGAGAGAGAGGGAGAGAGAGAGATCTGCGGAGAAGCAAAAGTTAATTATTAGGTGGGAATTTTGCCAATCTCCGTCCTTCCTTCTACAGGATGTCCCCCATCTCTCACCTCCATTCCTAACTACCACAAAAAAACCTGGAAACACCCTCGTTAAGAAGTAATTGGCCCATTTAAAAAAATAAACAAAGGGATTTTCAGAAATTGCGTTTTTCCGAAAATCCCATTTCTGACCCAAATCTCGGGGGAAACGGAATTAAAAGTGCAATAGAGAAAGCCGGAACGATTCAAATATTTTTTGGGGTATCAACTTAAGGAAAATTGTGGCACACCCTGTAGTTGTAAATGATAAAAGAGGCTGTGGGATGAGAAGTCACATTTCTCCTCAACCTCCTCAGCACTATATACATTCTTAGCTTCACCTTCTACCCTTGTTTCTTTCAAGTTCTTACTTTCTCTCTCTCTCTCTCTCTCTCTCTCTCTTTGCATTATTTCTTTTCCTTATTTCTCCTTCCTCCTCATCGTCTCCCGGTGGAGTTGGCGGTTCAAAAAATGGGAACGAGAGACTTCTTCCGTCTGAGTAGAACCTTTTCCATCTTTAATTCCACGCCAGTTCCGTTCATTCTCCCAGTTTCCCTCTTCCGTGCCAGCACACACACCACAAAACTTTCCCATTCTCTACCCCAACACAGCTAAAAAAAGGGAAAATAGCGTGAAAGGCGTGTGTCTGGACAGGTCCATTCATTTCCCATCTTGCATTTCATGGCTTTCTCTTTACACTTGTCTCCATGCCTTACACTGGCCAGTCTGGGTCAGGGGCAAGGGGACGACATCAGACTTCATTTGAATAAGCTGCATTGTACCCAAAAAAACTGTTTCATTTCCATACATGATCTAACCATATTTTGCCACTGGAAAATGTACCTACATAGGCTTTTGTAGACGGAGAATCCCCCCACATTTGTTTCCAATGACTTCTAACGAGGAGGAGGAAATGGTATTGCGGAGAATATTGAGCAAATGTTCCCTTCCAATCACATGTGTGGGGTTATTTTGCAATACTATAATAACCGTAATACTGGTTGTTGGGTGTGTATGTATGTACATGATATGCGTTCATTTATTTTTTCTTTTGTGTAAAATTATTCCATGTAGTTCGA
>JAQGBT010003624.1:0-19001 GCA_034698585.1 Disparrhopalites patrizii | reverse complement strand
TCTCTCTTTCTCTCTCTTATTCTCTGTATTATTTTCTCTCTCTTATTCTCTGTATTATTTTCTCTCTCTTTCTCTCTCTTATTCTCTGTATTATTTTCTCTCTCTTATTCTCTGTATTATTTTCTCTCTCTTTCTCTCTATTATTCTCTCTTTTTCTCTCTCCCTTCTGTATTTCTAGCTCGTCCTTTCTTTCTGACTTTCATTCTCTCACTGCATCTGGACTTTGTCTCTCTGAATGCTTTTCGTTTAGACTTTTGCTCTCTCTCTCTCTCTCTCTCCGTCAATATTTTTTGCTTGTACTTTTGCGCTCTCTCTCTCTCGGTCGGTTTCTCTGAATGCGGTTTGCTTGGGCTTTCTCTCTCCCACTAATTTCCTCGGTTTCTTTCTCTCTCACTTATTTTCTCTCTCTCTGGCATGCTCTCGAACATGTAATGTGAATTGGTCGTGCGAGCTGGAGCAGGGAGATAGAGAAAGAAATAATAGAAACAAAAATAGGCAACACGCATTTCTGCCCTTCTTGTACTTTCGTTTCATTCTTTGACCCTAGAGAAATAAAAAAAACAGGGAGAAAGTATGGTGGGCCTATACAATTATGACAAATAGTGGGTGTAATACAAGCTGACACACATATGAATTCTCGTGTGCTACATATATGAGTTGTACAATGTGTATGTTTCAATGACTTGCATTTTGATGGATTGAATGAACTTTTTTTTTCCTCGAAGAAAAAGAAAGTATGGATTTGAGCGCTTTTGGTCGTTGATTGATTTTTCGTATGACTTCCCTTATTACTCTCACATTTCGTTTTATCCATTTTTATCTTATGGAAGTAGGAAGGACTTACTTAAGTTCGTTCACCATTTACCATGCCGTTTAAAAGGACTTTGCAGTGTCCTTTTGTACCATTTTCAACAGCTGGCGCTAGGGATATCTTGTCCGGCGTTGTTTTGTTTTTCGAACTTGTTCTTTCTTTGTCTCCATTTTAGACATTTTGTCTCGGTCTCGCATTCAATATCTTTCTTTTCATTTCTCTGTATTTCTCCCTTTCCATCTTTTTCTGCCTTCCTCTGCCTTTTCCTCTTCTGTTTGTGCTCTATTTCTCTCCATTTGCAACTATTTTTGTTATCATCTACCTCTTTACGTCTCTTTCTTCTCTCTTTCAATAGTTTTTCTCGATAATTAAATTCCTGGGAATTTTCCATGACTCGCTTTATTGCTTTTAGGTCTTTGGTAAAAGTATTTGTGGGCTAAGTGACGTTCAAGCCTTTTTGGTATATAATACTCCATATAAGGTCGTAATGTACATATACCCCGAAGCTTCCACCTGGCCGTGCATTTTGAAGCTCGTAAACAAGCGGGTGTGTACTTATTGTTATTAATATTTAATTATCTGATTACCATTTTCAGCTCATCGTCCTTGTCTGATTCCATGGAAGCCAGTTATGTGTACGGAGGAGCTCGTGCCTACGGAGCACCCTCTACTCTTTATTCCTTTCTGTCTTTTCCCCCTGCCAAAAATTTCCTGGGAATCATGTAGCGCTTGCAAAAAAAACCATTTTGTTGCATCCACATCACTTTCCCTGGAGCGTAATGAATTTCACTAGAAAGTGTGGGATGTTTTGACGAGTAATTTCCACCTAGTTGAATCGCACTCTCATTAAAATATGCATGCATCCACAGAATGACCCTGAGGTTTAGCCGGGATCAAAGATACACATTGCATGAATGAAAAAGCAGTTGCACACCACGTCGGCTGGTGACTAGGAGCAAATGGGGAGGTGGGGCTGAAATGGCGGAAATAGACCGGGGAAGTAGTTGAGACGACCTCAAAAAAGGGCTCACAGGTGAATGGCATGGCGAGTCCAGAATGTTCTTGTTGGGGCCTCAAAGGGCGAGAGAGATTATGAGACAAAATTATGTTCATATATATCACGGCGGCTAGAAGAATGGGATCTGGTGGAGACACAAACAATGATTTTAAGCAGAATGAGTAGGTGGACGAGACAGAGGGTGAGAAATACAAAGAGATGTAACAGAGAGATATGGAGTCAGACGTAGTTTATAAAGATTGAATACAGACGAGAATTTCAAACGGAATATAAGGAGTAAGCGAACAGAATATAAGGACCAGAGTAAAACGTAGAAAGTCGGACAAAATAGAAGAAGCAGAATGAAATGGAGAAAGCCAGACAAAATATTAGAAGCACAATGAAACGGAGAGAGTCAGGCAAAATAGAAGGAGCAAAATGAAATGGAGAAAGTCAGACAAAACAAAGATAAAAGAATGTGAAAGTGAAATTAGAGAAAAAATATGGAACAACGAGTGAACGTGAAATTAGAGGAAATACAACGAGGCGAATGCAAAGGAGAAAGTGTTTGATCAGAAAGATAGTAAGAAGAAAGGAAGTAATACGAAACATCGAAGAAAAAGAGATGAGCAGCATCCAGAACAGGAGAAAGCAAAGCCAGAGAAAACCGGAAGAAGATAACACCACACAAAAAATACTAAACGCACCAATATGATATAAAACTAGAAAAGGACAAAACCAGGCGAGAGCAAAGAGAAGAAAAGAAAGCCAAAAAGGGAGAAAACCTAAAAAAAGAAATTCAAAATAACGAAGGACAAAGCAGACATGGAAAAAGAGAAAATTGTATGACGAAGGGGAAGGAGAAAAGTGACAAAAAGAAAACTGAACATAAAAATCAAGGACATCCAACTAAAAAAAATTAAGTAAGAAAGTGCAGGATGACAACCAAAAGGAAAACAAATAAAAAGGAAGAAACGAAAGAGAAAGGAAATAAACACATGAGCAAGCAAGGTTAAGAAGTGAAAGCACGAGAGAATGGAGAGAAATAACGCGCTTAAACGAACAAAAATGGTTAATAAAGAGACAAAACATCAGTGAAGTTCAATCGGGGGATGAAACGTTATGGATGGGAGCTCAATAAACGTAGAAAACTCGAGTTCCCTTTGAAGAAGGAAGAAGAATGCCGAGAAGGACCTGATAGCACAGGAAAATCCCCGAATTCCGGGGAAGAAGAAGATACTTGGAGTTCAATAATAATATTTCACTGACGATGAGAGTGTTTTGGAGGAGAGGATTTTATGGAAAGCATATGTCTTTCATCTTGTGCCATCATGTACAGATATATTAGCTACATAAAAAGTCCCACATACATAGGATGCGAATGGTTCATAACGTGTTCGCTTCCCAAAACGGATGATGTGCAGTTTGAAGCGTACTGTAAATATACAACATTTTTATTCCAGAACTACCACTACTACAATTATGGAGTTATTCGTAGCCGTGAAATGAGAATTACAGAGAGAGAGAGAGAGAGAAAGAGAGAAAGAACAAAAAAAAAAAAAGAAATCACAAAACTACAGAGAAAATCAAATCAAAAAGACAAGAATGCAAACTCATGTGTATGTTTGCTTGTTTTTTTTATACACACATGTATATTTATATATACCTTCATATTACAAATGGAATGCGTCTGTCTGGTTGACCTCCTTCATTTGCAGTGGTTGTTTTTTTTCAATGTATAATTTTTCATGGTGTCAATACATCGTTTGGTTTTACACGTCCATGCACATGTACCCTTTTATTTTATTTTTCATTTCTAATTCTACAAGCCAAGCTATGTTCATATTTGAATATGTATATATACATACATGTATATACATAATGTCTAATCTATTGCTATATCTACAAGTATAAGCTACAAGCGAAAATTCCGCAATTAACTTTGACAACAAGGGTCTTTCCTTCTTTAGCAGATACATGTATAATTTTTTTTTTGCTGTCATAAGAATAATAGTAACAATTACAATGTATGTAAATACGCTATATAGATACTATGATGACTTCATTTTTCCCCGTCCAAATATTCCCCCATCAAAATGTTTATACATAAAATGCTTTTGTCTATGTAGGTCATTGTTTAGAACCAGCATCTACATATAACATACATACAAGTAAACTACTCCTGCTAAAAATCAATTCCGCCGCCTTGTCCCACCACACTCTTTCTCCAATCAGATAGGATTCCATGGTTCCCATTACGACCATCGAATTTCCCTCAAAAAAATTAATCCTTTTTTTCTAAACATTTATATGTAGATATTTTTTTGATTAATATATATAATATAAGTATAATTATTTTATATTTAAAAATGTATTCATTTCCAAAGGATTGTTGTCTACTAAAGCAACAGAGGATTTCTCTCGACAATGTTTGTTTAACCTTAAATCTAGTAAATATGTATATTAATATGTTTTGTATATATGCATCTTTTTTTGTGAAATATCTGTTCAAGGTAACATGAAAAGGTACTTGAATGAATAGACTTGTTTTTACAATTTAAAAAAGGATGGGTAAATATGAATTAAGGCGTAAATTAAAGGACTGATTTAATGGAAGATTACAAGGTTTGGAGAAGGACAGGTAAAAGTATGATTGACAGGGTTTGAAATTGACTGAAAATTGAAATGTTTAATTAAAAAAAAATGACAAATGATTAAAAATTATATTAATAATTCCTTGCCTACAGTTCAGCCAGGTTTGTCTTGCCCGTCTTCCCACGTGCTGTTTACGTAAGTGAAAACGCCTGCTCATTTCTAATTTATATGACCTGGAATTGTTGACAATTCCCCAATCTCATCCATTACAAACGATCCCTTCATATCTTTCTAAGTATTTAATGCCCTTTTCGTACATGTATACATACATGACTCCGGGAAAAAAAGTGGGTATCATGCGGGTTTTAGAGCAAATCAAAGGCGGTGTACACACTTTAGAGGGTGAGAGAGAGAGAGAAAGAGAGAGGTGTACATATACACCTTGCCACGCTTGGAATATAATAAGTTGCGTATCAGATGGTGATATATAATACCTATGTATTTTTATATATCCATACGTATCCACTTGTATAAAAGTCCCAGAATTTCACGGTTCTCCCCCCAAGACTTTCTCCATTTTCTCATAACTCCCACGTCCAAGGTTTTTAGCTCGGTATTTGCAAGTCAAATAATTCTTTTACTTTGTCAATTCCCCAAAGATTAAGGTAAAGGTACGGAAGCCGGAGAGAAAACAAAAATTTGGAGGTACACAAAAGAGAAAGGAGAGAAAGGAAGGAGAAGAACGGAGAAAGCAATTACCAAAGAATGATCATAGTCAACATTATTATTATTTTCTACCTTTCTCCCTTTTGTAAATACGAAACGGAAATGAAAATGTACAATTATGGGATGATAATACCCATTTTACCTTCTGGATAAATACCAGGGAGGAAAAGTAGAAGTAAATTACCGTGAAAAAAATAACATTTTAGACGTCAAAATAAACCTTTCCCTCCTCTCATTACATTCCATACACTTTAAAGTGTGTATAGGTGAGTGCATTTCCATCCCTTAAATTCTTCCGGAGGAACGGGAAATTATAAAAGTTAATTTTTTACCCCCAAAGGAGGAGGAGAAAGCCGAGACGAAACCTTTTACAATATTAAGTAGATGTTTAAAGATTTAGTGGAAAAGTAAAGCCTTTTTTTTTACATTTAGGACAATGACGGAGGCGCACGTCCCTCCAAAAAAAACAAGTTCCCTTGGGGTACCATGAGACTCAGAGGGAAGTATTCGAAGAATGCGAGACAGACAAAAGAGGATTTCAAAAGGGAGCAACTAATAGTAGGAGGAAACTAATTGCTTTGCAATATGACCTTTCACTTTTCCTTCCTTTCACATTTTCACCCTAGAAAAAAATAAATGTATGGAGATGTGATCATATAAAGTATTTTTGTACACCGTCTTTGAACCCAAAAAATACAAGAGGTAAATACCCAGAAAAATAGGGAGTCCCACCGGAAATTAATTTGCCCGTTTAACCAACTATCACACTAATGAAATAGAAGCACGTGTACTGCCCACCCATCGTGGGGGAATTCTGAACCAAAAAAAAGGAAGATGGAGAGATAATAGTATATAGAAACTACTAATACTACTCTAATGTAGTACATATGTATGTGTCTGTGTTTTTGTGCCTACTTCATGTTTTCATATCCCCGTCAATCTACAAGGGGACAAAAGCTATACTATCTTTTTTTGGTATCTTATCAATTGTACGTCAGTTCACATCAATGTAATAGTATAATGTATACATAATAATGATAATCGTAGTATAATAGTCATATAATTACTTATGGAATGTACAATTTGTTGGAGCCCTACACACACACATGATCTTATACAGTGTGTATCAAGGGTAGAATATTGACATTGTGGGTGACTGTACATACCAGGTGTACATACTGTATTTTGTCCCCATCGTAGTTACCAGCAAATACCAACAGGGTGGAGGTGTGCAAAAGGACTTTCATTAAGCGAAAAAGCTTGGCATTAACAAACACCTCGATTACGACATGCTTTTTTTGGTGTCTCCCGCCACCAAAAAAAAACCATTCCAATGCTCCATTTTGCCTCCCCTACAAATGTCCACCGGGTAATAATGCTGGATAATAGCAATTATGCACTTAACAAATGAGAGCAAGTTCGTAACAAGGGAATTGTGTCAGGACGAGGAGGGTGTTATGCAAGCTAAGTCAACCCTTTCACCCGAAAATTTATCTCATCCCACGCTTTCCCCCAGCGGTGACCTGACCAAAAAATGGAGGAAAATATTCCATGTATTTTTGTTTTGCGAAACAAAAAAAGTATTAAATAAGTACTAATTGAGGCTCTAATGTTGATTGGAGCTTCTCCAGGGATGTGATCACGTCTATTCATATATATATTTGTTTGCCTTACGCAACAAAATACTGTGTTGACTCTGTATGACATTTAAATAGAGAATATATACCTCTGTAAGATTTCAACTCCACGGGTGGTTTTATCCTGAGAAGGATCCTACTAGAGTGAGGAAAGAAAGGGTTATGCGGCTGTGGAGGTAGTTGAAATGATTATCGCAAATTATGACTTGAATAATGAGTAGGATGCAGATGGTGGAATATACTATGAAGAGAGCCTCGACGACGATGCGTAGGAACATGGAGAAAGCATGGGGGAAAAGGAGAAAGTCTGGATAAAACCCATTATGTATGCATGGGGGTTAGGGGAGAAACCGGAGGGTTGAGAATAAGGAAGGAGAAAGCTGTGGAAGAAAGGGGAAAACGGAAAAAGACGATAAAATGGAAATTACAGCAGAGGAAAAAGAGAAAACAGGAAACGACAGAAGAGGAAAAGAGAGAAAAGAGGAAATGACAGAAGAGGAAAAGAGAGAAAAGAGGAAATGACAGAAGAGGAAAAGAGAGAAAGAAAAGGAAATCCAGAAGAAAAAAATGAAGTAAATGGAGAAGAGAAGAAAGGATAAAAATGGGAAGAAGTCCAAATGAAGATAGAAGCATGTGTAAGCCCAGTTGTGTCAGCGCACCAAGAGGATATAATGAGTTTTTTAAAGATAAATTACATCATATTCTACCCTTGAGATTATATGACGCTCCTTTTTTTGTACCAGAAAGAATATATATATAAGAAAGAAGAAAAAAAGAGAAGAATATGCGAGGACTTAATGTAAAGCAACGTTGTTGTTGTTAGTTTTGGTGGGGGGAGAAGTATCTCCCTTTGGGCTGGTATTTCGCTTCCCACGCAAGCCCATGAAGCCATCAGCTGGGGCTCTTTTATTGTTGTCAACAAAGTGGTCAGCCAAGAGATTGTCACCCAGAAGCTGTTCATTCTTGTGGGCAGCCAAAGAATTCTCAATTGCCTCCTTGGAACTCCACAAGTCACCCAAGTTGTCTCCTACCACCTCCAAAGGTTCAAAGCCATCATGTAGTCCCAAGAATCTGGATTCCATCTTTTTTCCACGAACCCCCAAGAATCCCGATGGACCCTTCTTCCCTCTCATTCCAAAGAAATTTTGTCCAGGAACTTTTTTCCCTCGCATTCCGTAAAAGCCTGCAGCTGGAGCTCTTTTCCACAGGGGCTCGGCATTGTACATCTGAAATATAGGTGGGGAGAGTTTTTGAGGGTTGTACACAAACACGTCACAAGACATTTTTCTACGCAACATCTCTCCCTCTGTCACTCTCTCTTACACACAAACAAATGCAACAAGCACACACTAACTCCTCAAATACTCCTGAATTTTTTCAACTCTTTTTTTTTATAACTCCCACACACAAATATAAAAATCACTTCCTCTTCTCTTGTTAACCTTTCATTTAAAAACTTATACAATAGTCAAAGTTCTTCCAAGTTGTGTGCTCAAAAAATAATAAGAGATTGAGTCAACAAAAGGTAAGGTGAAGGAAAGCAAAGGTTATGTAATGATATAGCCCGGATAAGTAGATTGAAGGTTTTTTTTAGGTTTATAGTTTTGAGTCGAGAGAGGGATAGTATACATCTTAGAAAGGAGAGCGAAAGGTGTGATCAGAGAAACGGGAGAGAGGAGGAACACAAAAAAAAGAGGAAGAGAGAGAGAGAGGAAAGTTCAAAAACATGAGAAAGAGAAGAATGGAACGAATGAGATAAAGAACACAGAAGAGAGAAAACAAGATGGGGGAGAAAGCACGGGAAAACAAGAGATAGAAAGAGAAGAAATGAGACAGAAGAGACAAGAGAGAGAGGAAAGAGAAGAGAGACAGAGAGCAGAAATGAGAGAGAGAGAGAGGAGAAATGAGAGGGAGAAATGAGAGAGAGGAGAAATGAGAGGGAGAAATGAGAGAGAGGAGAAACGAGAGAGAAGAGAAATGAGAGAAGAGAGAGAGAGGAGAAATGAGAGAAGAGAGAGAGAGGAGAAACGAGAGAGAGGAGAAATGAGAGAAGAGAGAGAGAGAGGAGAAACGAGAGAGAGGAGAAATGAGAGAAGAGACAGAGAGAGGAGAAACGAGAGAGAGGAGAAACGAGAGAGAGGAGAAATGAGAGAAGAGAGAGAAAGGAGAAACGAGAGAGAGGAGAAATGAGAGAAGAGAGAGAGAGAGAGAGAGAGAGAGAGGAGAAATGAGAGAAGAGAAAGAGACGATTAGACAAAAGGATGAGATGCATAGAGCCTGGAAAAAGTGGAGAAAGCCAACAGCGCACAGGAAGACAGACATGGTGAAAGTATCGAAGGCGGAAATCAGATACAAAGCAAGTTAAGAAAATGGATGAGCGAGCAAACAAAGAGAAAACTTGACAAATCAAGATCACGGACAAGAAGAAAAATGTAAATAGGTTAATGTCAAAAAATAAAGGAGAGAAGTGCCGAAAGCAAAAGGGAAAGTTGTAGAATGATACAAAAGAGAAAGTGAAAGCTTGTATATGAACGTATGGCATTGAAGTTAAAGTAAATTCGGCCCTAATTGAGAGCCACCCTCGAGAAAAGAAACAAACTTTCGAAGACGCTCCATAGAAAAAAAGTCATTGTTATGTTGTTGCCCAGAGTTTTATCAGTAAAAGAAGTGGATGGATCCCTGTCCTCACCCACACAAGTGGTTACACCAATGAAAACATCATACGTCACAATCAAAATCAAGACTTAGGAGGAGAGAGAGGGAGTTAAAAAGAGAAAGTGAGAGAGAGGGAAAAAGCAAAAAAAAAAAATAAAAAAAAGTAGGCTAACCTCTAATAACTCCTTGAGGGCAATCCTGTCATTGAATGGTGTCCATCGAGAGTGATCCAGAGTTTCCTTGAAGTTCAGCCCCGGAACGCGTTGATGGTCCGCATCATTCTCAAAACACAAGACCAGACAGAGGGTGGACATCAACGTCACACACAAAAGGGTCAGATTGACGACATAAAACGGTGCTCTCATCATCTTGACACGGACGACCTTTTCTTTTCTCTCAAAAGCTTCAATAAATTCTTGATTTCTGCAAAAATACCAGAAAAAAATTATAAAAAATGTTTTAGCTTCGGTTACAAATCAGGGCTAAAAATCCCCCCAAATGACGGTTATTTATTGCCACCGTCATTCCATAGTCTTTCATTACAAGGATTTCTACTTGTTCTACAAGATTCAGGGAGAAAAACAATGTCAGAGGTTGGAGGTTTCCATCATTATGATTAATAATTCCTATCATCCCCAGAAAAAAGTGACTGAATCGCCGTAAAACTTTGTGAAGAACTTCAGCTCAAGTCACCCCATTTGCAAAGCAGAAAAACTCTCACACTTTCCCCTTGGATATTTTTATCCTCAAAGATCTTCTTTGAGCACATTATTTTCCCAGCCGGATTCCCACTCTTTCCATATGTTTCCCAAGAAACTACTCCCCTGAACAACTTTCTCCGTGTCCCCCATACCTCAACATATACATACTCTCTAACGGCATTTTAAGTATCTTTTAAGATGAGTCATAATCATCATATATGTATGATCCTCCTCAAAAGAACCTCACCTACCTCACTGGACGTAAATAATTTTGGGGGAGACGGAATCTTTTTTACTTTTTAATGGACTTTCTCCCATACACAGAAAACACTACCACACACCACTCCATTCACCAGAGCCAACACCATACCCACTTTGGGAAGGCCACAACTACCACGTTTCTTCCCATCTTTATTTTATTTTTGTAAGATCAAAAAAAGGAAAATACACGACCTCAAACGGTGCTGGGCTGCTGGGTATATTCATAAAAGGAGTAAATAGTCCTCAGCCACTTCAAACTACCAGGAAGAAAACGGGAGAGTGAAAACAGGGGCTAGAAATATCTTGGTAAGTAGCTGTACATGCGTGAGTGTGTCATTATGCCATAAAATATTTTCAATCCACAAACTATATATTTTTGCCCATGTTTTCCCATCTAAAAATTTGGCATCATTTCAATATAACCCCCAAACCACGGTACTACAGGTATATATATTGATTTATACACACGTTCCATTTATATGAAGAGAAAGTAGCAGTTGCAAGGGGATAGTTACTTATAGAGTGATAGAGACTGTGATCGAACTAACGACACATTGAAATGGAGGTGAAATCCTAAAAGCAGGGGGGGCCGATATCTATTATCTTTTATTTTATATACAGTTAGACAGCGGAGAAAAAAGAAGGGAATATATGACAATTGAGAAGCAAACAAAGAGGCGTTGAGAGAGATAGAAAAGTAATAAAAGAGTGCTCGTGACAAAGAAAAGTGAAATAAGGCGAGAGAGAATCAGAAAGAAAAGGAGCGAGAGGAAGAGAATAAGATACAACAAGAGCGAAATAGAGAGATCAAAGAGAGAAAGAGAATAAGAAAAAAAGAGCGAAAGAGAGATATGAAAGAGAGGAACAGAATAAGAAATAAAAAGAACAAAAGAGAGAGATGAAAGAGAGAAAGAAACAAAACAGCGAAAGATAGAGATGAAAGAGAGAAATAAGAAAGAAACAGAGCGAAAGAGAGAGATGAAAGAGAGAAATCAGAAAGAAACAGAGCGAAAGAGAGAGATGAAAGAGAGAAATCAGAAAGAAACAGAGCGAAAGAGAGAAATAATAAAAGGGTAGTAGTATGTACAAAAGAAAATAAGAGAGAAGTAAGAGAAAAAAGTAGAGATCAAAGGAGAGGTAAAAGGAGAAAGTACAAGCGAGAAAGGGAAGATCAGAAAGAGAAAGAAGAAAGTCGGGGAGAAATAAAGACAAGAAAAAACAGGAAGTTAGAGTGATAGACAGAAAGAAGAAAAATACATATAGACGGAAAGAAAGTGATAAAAAATTAGAAATAAAGAGTATAGACCTTGAAAAAGAAAGGTCATATCATGCATGAACTATGAAATGATATTATTATCTCTGTTTTTTTTATATTTTTTCTGGAGGATTTTCGCGCTTCAAAATTATTCAACAAGCGATTAAACACAGTCAGAGGATATTTAGACGTTTCTCACATTTCAAGGAAAATCCATGGAATTCCTCAAGTGTACACAATCACACAGCTTTAGCCACCCAGTCATAAATTTTGCTTTGGAGTCGCATTTGAAAAGGATTTTTTTTACCACTTTCTTAGCCACCAACTACATATACAAGATCCCTTTTCCTTAGCTTTCACTATCGCACACGCTATATGCTCTCTTCACTATTACCATACAAGCTATATGCCCTCTTTATTTTTTCCTCGTATTCAGAGCGCATCTCCGTCCCCCTTTTTTCTATAAGGAGTGATTACTGAGGGAGAAATCTGGAATATTTTCCAAATTCTTTTTCCAAGTAGAAAAAAATGGAAAACGCCCCTTTTCAAGGGTAGGTGCACTGCCAGGGCTGTACAGAGGGAGAAGTGCGTACATATTGAAAGAAATGTGTTGCGGGGGCGTGGGAGCATCATAGCGTCCCATCATTTATCTTCCACATTTATACACGGACCTATATATCTACATAATAATTCTCAAAAGGCTTTTTGGGGTACGCTGAGACCATCTTTTACAAGGGTCATTCATAAGACTCCCACGCACGTTACATACACACATATGCACATACATGTGTTCCCCTTTTATTCCCCACTAACAGCTTCTCCCATGTCTCATGCAAATGTCTGGTGTCTTTTATGGGGAGCACAAAGTACAAATATTACCCATTTTGAGCAAACTATCCAGGACTTACTTAAATGTAATTAGTTACTAATAAAAGAGCACGGGTATCTCCGGGTACAAGAAGTTATTGCCATTATTATTAAGGGCGTGATGGAACACTCAAGTCCTAGACAATGAAAGGGGATGAAGGAGGGGTGAGAGAGAGAGAGAGAGAAAAACGGGGAAAGATGAAGATGACACAAGGCAATTGTGTATCTTTTGTATGATGAAAAAAGTCATGAATTTTTTTTTGAGAAACTCGTTTCTCCCCCACGTAATATACACAGTGAGTTTATATTTTATGGTTTGATGGAAGAGATGGGGAAGCAGCGTTTATGAGCGACAATAAACCGTAAAGGTATGAAACGACCCTGTGCAAGGAATTTTCCAGTGAGGGCTAAGGTAGCGATAAAGGGAGGTAGAGGGGATGGGAAAATATACAAAGGGAGTGAAAGTGAAAAGATATCAAAACTCACTTTATGAAGGGCAAAAAGAGAACAGAAGGGGGAAAATAAGGGAAAATAAGCCATCCCGTCACAGAGGAAAGAGGAGCCAGAAACAAGGAAAAGGGAACAAGGAGGGAAAGGAGAAAGTTAGGCATTAAATAAGTGAGAAGAGAAAGGAGAAAGAAAGAAAGGAGATAGCAAGGAGAAACAGGAAGAAAGGGGAAGGAGAGAGGAAAAACGAAAAGAGAAGGAGGGAAAAACAGGAGAAATGGGAACGGAGTGGATACAAATAATAGGAAAAGCAGGAGAAAGGATAAAAGAGATGAGATAGAAAAGAAAAACCGGGAGAAATTTAAAAGAGAAAGAGGCGAGAGAAACGAGGAGAGAGAAAGGGAAATGAAAAAGAGGAGAAAAATGGATAGAGATGAGATAAAAAGTAGAAGCAGAATGCAGAAAGATATTAGATAGAACGGAGAAACAAGCAGAGAGGAGAAAGAGATAGAAGAAAAGAGAACGAGGCGAGAGAAAAGAGGAGAAAGAGAAGAGAGTAAGAGAGAGAAAACCCTCGAAAAAGAAAAGGAACAAGAGGAGAGAAAACAATGGGAACGAAAGGAAAAGAGTAGAAAGGAAGAGAGAAGAAAGTGGAGAGAAAATAATGGGAAAGACAGGAAAAGAGGAGAAAGGAAGAAAAAGAGGAGAAAGGAAGAAAGAGAGGAGAAATGAAAAAAGAGAGGAGAAAGATGAGCAAAAATAGGGGATAAATAATAAGAGCGACAGAGAGGAGAAAGACGAGAGATGAAATATGACAGAGGAGAGAAGTTAGATATTGCGCTAATGGAAAGAGAGTCAGAGAGAATGGAGAGAGATACCGAGAAAAAGAAACAGGAAAAAGGGAGAGAGGAAGAAAAGAGAGCTAGAAATACACGCAAGAACGAGAGAAGAAGAAGAATCATAAAAAGGGAAAAGCATCCGGATAGAAGAGAGGATTGTGAAATACCAGAAAAAATGAAAATAAGGGAAATAAAGAGTCGAAGGCGAAAATAGAGTGAAGCAAGAGTGGGGAGAGGGGCATAGGGAGGGGAAAGTGAGACGGGTGATTGCGAGATAAATAGAAGAGCGGCCGAAATGATGAGAAATAATATAAAGTGCCATGCATAAGAAATGCCTTGTTACGACTATAATGGAGTCCTATTAGTCCCACCAGCAATTCCTCATTCCTTTCTTTTTGAAAGATATAAAAAAATGTCATTTCCTTGGACGCATATCTAATAAATTTGAGATGAGACAAAGAATACTACGGTACGAAGCCGGAGAGAAAGAAAGAGAGAGAGAGGAAGATGAAGATTGGACGCAGCGGAAAAATAAAGTAAAGTAGGTGGAAAATATAAGTTTGAATATTTAAAGGAAAATCTCACCGTCTCTTGTCTTTCTCTCTCTCTCGATTAGCCTGTCAAAAAAAAGTTTGCTTTCTCCCCTCTTCAAGAGATTTGGCTAGGAGATAATAGTATGAAATTGTGAAAGTTATGGGGGGAGAGGGGGAGGGTGGTTGGAAGGAAATAAAGAGATGGAGATATGTCCAAAAGTGAAAAATTAGATGAAAATTTGTTGTTACCTTCTATTCTTTTCCTTCTGGTTGTCGCCTACAAAAAAAGTCGTGTTGCAACAATGTTCTTTCTCTTGCTTCTTCAACTGGAAGTTGTCCTCTTAGAGAGTAGATAGTTGTTAGAACAAAAAAGATCTGGAAAAACAAAAAGAAAATATTCCCCGTGTAACCGGTCCTCTCTTCACGTGTGAGCTGGGTAGAAAAAGTGAAAAAGCTTGGATTTTCAACAGCTTCAGTCCTCGTGTTTTCTTGAACGTGTTTTGAAGGACGTCCACACAACTTTTTTTCCCAGACTAAATTTGTAGTGAGACAAACCAAAAGCGAAGAGAAAGTTACAAGACTATCAGACAGTGATTTTCTACCATATAATACATGTATATAGACACCAAGGAGAAAATTACTGGGAAGAATAGGATAGGTGACAAGAGTGTGGTGAAAGTGGATTGGGTAGAAAATATATATAAATACAAAAACGTAGAGAAAAACAGAAGAGAATGGAATCAGAAACTCATTACCGGTGTCACGGAGCTGTCGTTTGCAATGTCACTTGTACGTAAAGTAGCTGGATGTGGCCGTGGAGAAAGAAGAGTTCCTTTCCCTTTGTTGTCTTTTTTTAACGTCCTTCTTGATCAAGGAAAGGAGAGAGATGCTTGGAGAGAGGATATTAATATGGGAGAGAGCGAAGAAGGGAGAGAAAGAGAGATGTTGATGGCTTGAATCCGAAGACGTGAGTGAGACTCGGAGGGGGTAGCGGTCGTGGTAGTTATGGTAGTACAAGTCCCGTCGTCCTTCTCAAGTAGTCCCAGTTCTTCCACTCCTTTCCCTTGTCTGACAACTGTGGAATACCCTCCCGTACCTCCAAAGTACTTGCTCCACTACCAAAACCTCACTCCTTCCATGCACTTTCAATATATACGGGAACGGGGATAGGACCGACCGGTTGCTAAAAGATTTTGCGGTGGCTCCAACGACTTGATGAAAGGCACGGAGGATGGGGAGCAGGACAACGTGAGAGCGCAAGAGACAAAGGAGGGAGAAAGACAGAAAAGAGAGAGACAAGAAGGGAGGAAAGATACGGGAAATAAATAAATAAAGGAAGAATACAAAAGATAGAGAAAAGAAGAAAGAAGAGAAAGGAAATGCCAAAGACGGAAGGAGAGAAAAGAGGTACAAAATAAGGAAGGAGAGAAAAGAAAGAGAAAACAAGAAATGAGAAAAGAGAGAAAGAAAATCAGGAATTAGAAAAAACAGAGCGAAAACAAGGAAATAGAAAAAAACTGAGAGAAAACAAGGAATTAGAAAAGAGAGACAGAAAATAAGGATTTAGAAAAAAAGAGAGAAAATAAGGAATTAGAAAAAACAGAGAGAAAACAAGGAATTAGAAAAGAGAGACAGAAAATAAGGAATTAGAAAAAAGAGAGAGAAAACAAGTAATTAGAAAAGAGAGACAAAAAATAAAGAATTATAAAAAGAGAGAAAACAAGGAATTCGAAAAAAGAGAAAGAAAATGAGGAATTAGAAAAAACAAAGAAAACAAGGAATTAGAAAAAGAGAGAGAAAAAGGAATTCGAAAAAAGAGAGAGAAAAAGGAATTCGAAAAAAGAGAGAGAAGCAAAGGAATTAGAAAAAAGAGAGGAAGACAAGAAAAAATATTGACGAGAGAGAGGCAAGAGGGAGAAAGGGACGGAGAGAAAAGAGGAAGAGAGAGAGAAGGCAGAGGGAGAGATAGAAACGAGAAGGGAACAGAGGGAGAGCGAAAAGTGATGGATGGAGAGATAGAATAGAGAGAAAACTAACAAGAGGTGAGAGAAAGAGTGGAGAGAGGCAAAGAATGCGAGAGAGAAACAAGAATCTTAGAGAGAGCGAAAGAGAAACAAGAAGCTCGGAGAGAGATAGCGAGAGAGAAACAAGAGGCTTAGAGAGAGATAGTGAGAGAGAAACAAGAAGCTCAGACAGCGATAGTAAGAGAGAAACAAGAAACTGAGAGAGAGATAGCGAGAGAAAGAAACAAGAAGGAAAGAGAGAACGAAACGGAGAGATGGGGAAAAGAAGGAGAGACAAAGAAGAAAGAGAAAAATAAGAAGTATATAGAGAGAAAAAGCAGGAGAGAGAAATTAAGAAGTATATAGAGAAAAAAAGCAGGAGAGAGAAATTAAGAGAAGGAGAGACAAAGGAGAAGAAAGAGAAAAAGAAGGAGAGACAAAGTGAGAATAAAAGGGAGAGAGAGAAGAGACACGTAGGCTTTAGTAAGACCCCTTAACAACATCGACTACGTAAATTTTTACCCTGTGTAATTCGGGCAATGGGAATGCTTGCACACTTTTCCCCTCTTCCCATCTCCTCCTTTGCACTCCATTCCAATATAATTTGCTGATGCTTAAGTACGAAATAAAAAGCAACATTTAGTCCACTTCATAGCCTTAACTTTTATTATACCATCTGTGAGCCCTTCTCCGAGGGTTTTTTTTTTACGAAGGGAAAAACGACAGCTCTATATGTATACGTACGTATATGGACACGTATAAATAAGCAAGTGGAGAAAAGTATAAGGAACGTGAGTGATGAGTGTCGACACATATTCCCCGAAAATCGGTAGCTACTACGATTTTAACCGGGTTAGGTAGTCACCACTGACATGGTTTGGCAAGGCATACCTCCGTACTTTCATACATACCTGCATATGCATTGTTGCACGTGTAAGTACATGCATTTGATGGTATGTACAACAGGTACCGTGCTGACCAGTGTATTTGGGGATTTTGAAGTAGTCACATTTTTTTCGATTTTCTTTCTCCTGGGTCTTTCTCTGGAATTTGTTCTTATATACACATGTTTGGCATTTAGAATTTCTCACCTTTAGATTCTATTACTCTTCAATGTGCCCCGTAAATTTCACACGAAGCTTAATTTTTATTGCCTTACTTAAATCATGCACTGTCATTTCTCTCTTTGATTTTCTATTTTTTCACTTTTCTGATTTAACCTTCTTCTGACTTTGACACACTTTCTTCATTTTTCCTGCTCTGAATTTCCCTCCTTTTCTCTCTGTGGTTTGACTTTCTTTTCTGGTTTTCGCTCGGAATTTGTTTTCTTGTCTTTTTCTTATATTGGCTCCTTCTCCCTTTTGATTTTATATTGTCTTATTCCTAATATTTGCTTTCTCTCTTCCTACCTTTCTCCCTCGTGTTGTATCTGCTGTCTATCGGATTCTAACCTCTTCTCTTCCCGTTCCATCTCCATATATTCCCTTTCATCCCAGTCAAGAGTTTAGCCTTTCTTTATTTCTACGAATTCGAAGGCTTGTTCTAAAGTTAGATTGGAGTTTTCTCTGTTTAAATCTTGAAAAAATCCCAGTATGATGTAATCTGAAACAAGAATGTATGTACATTTTCCCCAAATCCTTGCCTCCGTATTTTCATTCTCGCTCCGTGCCCTTCAGCATTGTCCCTTTTGTTTCCTCCGAGCATTTCACCCTTTCTTCTGTTGAACAGCGTCTCCTGTGCGGGTATTTCCTTTCCTCGAACCGGGCATTCTCAGCCAGCTTTTTTAACTGTCTGGTCCCCTCATCTCGGGTTACTCCCTTCCACTCAACCCTCTGTTCCTCCCTTTTCATCTTGTCTGTAGATTTATGTCTGTAAAAATTTTGCCACTCATTCCGATATTTGTACCTACAGGAATTCCTATGTATATGTATATAATAATACAGACATAAAACCTGTATTGTTCAAAAATAGGACAGCCGGGTTTGCTTCTTTGGCTTTCATATACATACATAATTATGTATCTGTCAGCATGTTGTTTTCCCTTTCTCTTAACAGAATTACCTTTGCTCCTGGAAAATATTTACACGTAGTAAAGTTTATTGGGGAACAAGACTTGATAAAGGATGTTTTGAATAAATGCGTCGCACAAATTTGTTGAGAAGTGGCAAAACCGCGACATAATTGGTGAACAATCAATACCGATTTCGAATCCAACTTTTCCATTGTCAACATATACATTATGCATGGCGGCGTAAATCTAACCCGGGAAAAGATTCCGCGTTTACACTTCTACCAGTTTGCCCATCTCAAACAACCGACCGACTGACGGACTGCTCCACATCTTCCGTGGTATCTCTCTCGCTCTCTCTCTCTTCCTCTCTATTTCTCTCTCTCTCTCTCTTTATCTTCTTTTTCTCAGTCTCCCTCTCTTTATCTTCCTTTTTCTCTCTCTTCCTCTCTTTATCTTCCTTTTTCTCTCGCGTTCTCTCTCTTTCTCTCTTTATCCTACTTTTTCTCTCGCTTTCTCTCTCTTTCTTCCTCTCTATTGCCCCTCTTTATCGTCCTTTTTCTCTCCTCCTCATTTCCTCTCTTTATTTCCTTTTATTCTCTCTTCCTCTCTCTTCCTCTCTCTTCCTCTCTCTTCCTCTCTCTTCCTCTCTCTTCCTCTCTCTTC
>JAQGBT010003623.1:0-19003 GCA_034698585.1 Disparrhopalites patrizii | reverse complement strand
ATTTCGAATTTGGTGGCGGTTTTAGTTTCGCACATCGAAGAAACTGGCCACTTTTTAAAGACCGGTAATCTGGTCGATGGTCACCTCAAAAGTGCGCAATGGTCACCCGCGTGACCAAAAACCCCCTCGTGAGCATCCCTGATGTAGGATTTGCAGAGCGCAATGCATGTTACAGGTGGACGAGAATATCATAGATGGGCTTTCGTTTGAAACCCACTCTCACTTGGTATCCGAAAAAGTTGAGAACTCACACTCAAGGTTGTAGCGTGAGGTCAGTTTGTTGCGATTATTTGTATTTTGTTGCAATTTTGTTAATGTGTTAGCACAAACAAAACAATAACAAATTGGAAAAAAAACAAAACAAAATGGTATTTTGTGCTTGTGCTCCTCCGTATAACAACATACAAACATGGAACAGGAAAGGAGTCTGCATGTACCGGGAATGTAAGGTTCTAAATGTGTGCTTGCATTGTGCATGTCATGTAAGTAACAACAATTGGATCAACAAAAGCAATATTATTATTATTAACAGGAACAGAGTCCGGTCAGGTTCAGGAATGAGGAGTACCGGGTAGTACATCAATGTATTAGCATTAGCAGCGTAGGGTTTGGGCAGTCGTATAATACTGCCCATCTATGGAAAAATATTAAACGAAAAAAAAAAACCCAAAAAACTCCCGCCTAAAACGACACATGCGTCGTTTGCGGCGGATGCATCTATAAGAGAGAGAGAGCACGACAGAAAACCATTGGCTCTTGGCTCCAAAGAATTTGGGCATACACATATGAATTTTTGTACTTTACAAAACATCGAAACGGCTTTTTTTAACGAAAGTGTAGGAAATTTTGGACTTTTGAAACATTTGCAGTTTAATTTGATTAAGTATGATCGGTTGTGCAGCAAATTTTGGGCAATCATATTTTTGACAACATATTCTAACCTGTTAATTTTGTCTTTGACGAATGGTATGTTCATTTGTACAACTTTTTGGCCTTTACCACTGAAACGAAAACTTGCCCGTTATTTGAGTTTTGTATAGTTGATCCTAAATTACTATAATTTTAACCCGATGGGTCAATATCACTATATGCATACAAAAACATGTAACTGACTTTTAATATTGCGTCTTTTTTATTTCAGTTTGATAAATCATTCACTCGAGTAATCTAAACCTAAACCATGGACTTAAGTTTAGAGAAAGCTAAGCAAAAGGGGGAAGATTCGGAACGTAGCAACAATACTCCGGGAAATACTTCCGATGGTCAAAGTCTCGAGAAAGTGAGCGAACTACTCTTTCTTGGGACGTTTTACCATGATTCGGGTGATGTAAGTGAATTTTAATTATGTGAACTCATATTATACTATGGAGCATGTGTCAGATACTCGTGCGAATGATTGACCGAAACTGTTGGTTTACTTTACAGGAATGTCATATTGACCTGATACAATTCAAAGGACCGGTCCATATAACCGAAATTCGTGTTATTCCTTTAGGAGCAACAGTAAAGCTATCTAATGATTCCTTTCAATTGGGGTGAGACATCTTTCTTCAGTTTACTTAATTTTATTTCAGTTCAGATATTTTCATAATTGTGAAAACGCTGTGTAACTTAAATTCATTTCTAGAGCTACAAATCCCTCCAAGTTGGAATTAGAATTCTTTTATAATAATCTTGTGGAGCCAGAAAATAGTACGTTTGGACTAATTAAGAAATTTGACTTTGATGACAAAAGCAACATTCAATTAGTTTGCAACTCTCAAAAGGTATTTAAGCTACGGAAAGATCTTGGAAGTTACTCGCTCTTGCACTGGTTGTATTGGTACAATAATTCATTAATATTTCGTAGATTATTACCGACGGTATTGTAGTTAGAGGATTATATTCAACGATTACTCTTGGATGCTACGGCGTACATGTGGATCATGTCGAGATTGTGACAACTCCTTCGGAGAAGGAAACTAGCAAGAATGTTGAAGTGGAGACTAAAGAAGAGTTGTCTCCTCGTACCATTGTGGAAGTACCAGTAGAGCCTGAAAAGAAACAGGAGGAAGCAAAGCCAGCGGAAGTTGGTAATTGAAATTGTTGTAGACTATTTCCAGAAGAATGTGTACACAGTAGAACGCATTTAAAGCAGAAACAAAAATACAAAGCTAAAAGACGCGTTATTCGATATTACTCATATTTAGTATATATATAATGGGAAAAACTCACAGAAATTCCAGATTTCTAGAATGCCCGCTATGTTAAAGGATAACCGAAATTCTAGATATCTGGAAAATCTGCGAGTTTTTCAACGCGCCCAATATTTTTCTTGTCGTGAGACCATTTTCAATTTTAAATGCAGCCGAGGATGATTCTGAAACAAAAGTTAAAGTTGATGTCGCTAAAGTTGAGACGACAGAGCCAATGGATGTTGACCTTCCCCAAGCAATTCCTACAATAACTACTCGTGTTAATTTTGGATCTATCGGTTCAACCACTCCGGGTACCAGTGACACAAAGCCAGTGGTTCTTTCAGAGAAACCTCCTGAACAGCCACAAGAAGCTGATACAAAACCTATTATTACTAGTCCCGCTCTACAAACATCCCCAACAGTAGTAATGGAGACCGAAGATATATCGGACGGCGAAGTTCCGTCAACGGATGATGACATTGAAAATGGTAATTGGCTAAAAAATTTATTTTAGTACCGTATTAATTTCTAGCACAGTATGTAGGATCATTTCACTATTCCTTTGTTGAAATAGGGGCTGCCACTCGTAGAGAAGCAGCTTCAGTGTCAGCTGGACCTAAATCACCCTCTGAAGCTTCAATACCAGGCTCAACCGTGCCGGCTGACGTACAGCCAGAATCTGGCAATCATTCACGAAAGACTTCTTTGGACACAATATCCCCTCAGCGTGATCAGTTAAGCGAACTAGAAGATTCAGTGGATGATTTTCATGACCCTGGATTTGATGAAATAGTTAGCGATGAAGAATTACCAGATTTCAGCGACTCGGACTTGTCCGAGTGGCGAGAATATTTAGCCAATAAAAGTATTAAAATTTTCGATCCATACTCGGATAGTTTCGTTGTAATGCCTCTACAGGTGAGTACATGGAATATTACAATGTTTGCGGTAGAGTTCTGTTTAGATTTGAATATCACTTTTAAATAATGTATTGTATTTGCAGAACTTCAACATAAATAGCCAATTTTTAAAACTTTTGGGGAAAACTTCGGTTTCCACTGAAACCGCGATTGATAAATTAATCACTGCAGTAGAAAAATACACGGTTCAAAATTTTTCATCCCAATCCATGGAGCATTGGGTAGAAAATGTGGAAGGCCTGATTCATTTAATTCCAGAAATACTCACGACAATGTCTGATGGGCCAAAAAAATATGGTAAGTATAATGAATAAAACACTAAATGCTTTCCAGGTACGCCCATCATGTGGTTTAAATCCGTTTTCTTGCAGAACTCGTTGAAGTTTTGCTGTTCTGGGTCAAGAAAGGTGTAGATTTGTCCCTCGCTACCAGCCAACCAGCACTTCCATTCAAGGTTCGTCATTTAAAAGCAGGACTACGATTGTTACAAAGTTTAGCTATATCTGGTCCTGCTGTGAATGAGAAACTTCTAACATGTTCATTCTCCGATGAAAACGAATCTTTAAACGCACTACATATACTAATCAATCTACTTATGGAAAAACACATTGGAGTGTCTTCCCAACTTCTGATACTGCGTGCAATAGAAAGCACTTTGAGCTCAAAACTTGGTAATTATTCAAACTGAACATGATAATTACCATCTAAATCAATTCAATATTCATGTTTAATAAATTCTAATTTAATTAAATATTTATTTCGTTTTTACAGGTTTCCTCAAGTTTGTGAATGAGAGAAACGTTAACGGGCAATCATGTTTTCAAGCTTTAATTGAATTTTCACTCACTGCCAAGTTTTCTGTTCGTGTCACGTTTGGCTTACGCTCTCTCCTAAATAAGCTAAAACTCATGGAAAGCATTCATAATCTGGATGATTTAGTCGGAAAACTCATAAACAGGGGAGCATCGTTAGACGATCCTGCAGTTGTAGATGGGTTTAAGGAGTGTATGCAATTTATCTTGACCACTGCCGTTAATGTCGAACAAGCTTTAGCGCACCCTCTTCGAATGTTCCCAGTCAGTGCGTTGTTAGAGATGCCGCCTAACTCGTTCGGTAATGCTCCTAAAATACGTGTAATGTTTTTGTAGAAGAGTGGAGAGAATTTATACTGTATTATTGTACTTTTTTGTTCACAGGATTAGATCCACAGTCTTCTTTTGTTAAGGTTTTGGAGGAACTACGGTTTATGCGAATATGTGCTGTTCTTCTGTGCTGGAAAGATGTTCCAGTGGACATTGTTTCAACATTTTGTGATTTGGTGATGTGTATTTTGAACTGGGAGGTAGGTCTGATATATTTATGCAACGAAGGAGAAAGCACCTGGACTGTTTTAAGAGCATTACTTAGTTGGGAAGAGGAGGGTAACGGAACCACAGCTCTTCATGCTTCTCACTGCGTCGAGGTTTGATGCATTGAGTTTTTACTTTACTTTGTTTTGCTAAATGATAACGTTTGGATCAGTTTAACAAGATATGTTGTACACATGCTCTGATTGCTTTTAATTTCACGTAGATTATGCGATGCCTAGACGTTATCGCCGAAGCAAGCAAAATTGGGGCACTTGAAGATGACGAAGATGTCCGGTCTTTGCAATTAATGTATGCTTTAATGTCGTCCTCCATCGGCAGGAAGGCGCTGGTTGAAGTACTGTCCTTGGGAAGTAATATAACTTACCTAATGAAATGCATAGCCCCAACCGAAGCAGAGCCTGGTTATTTACACATGAATAGGAATGAAAGGTCTGCAAGGAAAGGATACGCCGTCGACATCCTTATAACTGTCGTCAAATATTCGGAATCATACAATTTCCTGCAACAGGTAAAGACTAAAAACTGCAGTCTAAATTACTGTATTCAGTAGAAATTAGAAATTGTACTTACAGTCTCTGAAATTTAAAATTTCAGCACGGAGCTGAACTTCATAAATACATCGCGTCGCTAAGGGAAGAAGGAGATAGTTGCGAAAAACTGAACGATTTACTTCCATTCCTGAAACTCGCCATAAATCCAGTGAATTTTTCTTACGGAGGAATTGAATTCGTATGCGAAACTGTAAAGGCAAAAGCGTTAAAGCTTTTCGTGTCATGTAGCACTGAGGACAATTGGGGGTTTCCACCAGAACTAGTAACTGGCGTCAGAATACTTGCAGCTTTGGGTACGCTTTTATTCTGTAGTGTTATTTCTTAAATGTTAATTCTTTACAAATGTTGCATGTTGTATCTCAATCTCAATACGGGCATTCCTACTTTCATGCAAATAATCCATGCTTTTTCCATTTTGTATAGGTGTTCCTAATAATGCTGATGACATAACAGGGAATTATCATAGTTGCGACGATTTGCATATCAAGGAATTAAAATACGAGTTGTCATTAGTCAAGATCCATTCCATGGACTGCGTTCCTAGTTTCGTCAAAATATTATCTAGAATTTGTGAAGAATTTTCGCAGCCCGCAATACATGCTTACTCTTTAGTGGGTTGTAGGGGAGATGCCCTAATTTCTCTAGTCCTTCCTGTCATTAAATTGTTGCGAACCATTATGACCCATGTCATTCAAATTCGCAAAACAGGTTTGTGTGCAGTCAATAATCAGTTTATCGTATAACGTGTTTATATGTATTGGATTATAAGAACATCATGGCTTACAGAATTTCGAGATGTAACAGCAATTCCGGCCTTGTTGCAAATGCATGCTCTCATGAGTAACTTTCCACAGTCGTCTATGAATCATACCAAGGTCCTTGAAATTAATCAGAATATAATCGCCACGTTATTGGCTTACACTGTACCTACCCTAAAGCTTGGGGAAGAAACTGAAGAGGAACTTAATAAAAGTGCTTGGACTGCTCTTGTTTCGGAGACATTAAAGTAAGTCGTCCGAAATTAGGTAAAATTGCAAATTTTGACACGTGTTTATTCATTCTCTTTATGTCTGGCTATTTGAAAGGTTCACTTTGACGGCTCCGCATACATTTGTTCCTGGTTTAACCATTCTGTCTGAACTGTTGCCCTTGCCCCTTCCTATGGGAGCTAAACATCCACTGGATGAATCAGAATGCTCGGAGGGAGTGAAGTTACGAAAGCTATGGAGTGCGTACTTGCACAGTTTATCAACCCAAATACAAGAGGTTTTAAACATATTTGAGTATACGCACCTATTGAACTTATCCTGAAGTAACCAGTAACTGTATTTACGGTTTTATATTCTTTTATGTCTGCTGCAACAGATGATAGGAGTACTTTGCGGATCAACGCATGGAAGATTACTAAGTGTATTGAAAAGAGTTTGTCTTCAGTTAGCTGACCTTTCCCCATCAACGTGCTTGGTTGTTGTAAGAGCTATTCTTGATGCTGTCATGACATCCATTGAGTCTGATTTCGAACAACAAGCGGTGCAAGAGAATTCGAATCCCTCATGTTCAGTTAAAGCTTGGGTAGAAACTGCACATGGTCGACCGTTGATTCAGGTTTGTATTCTGCAAACTTAATCTTAAAACTTACCGCTTCATTATGATTCAGTCATACTCAGAGTAGCAATGGTGTCGTTACTCCCTAGTGTTCTGCCCATTCTGCGAGGCTTCTTGGATTTTTAAGCACGTTGGTTTCGAATGCTGCTGTAATTAAGGGGGGTTTAATGCAGGCCATCCGGGCTTTTTCTAAAGTCGACGAGAAATACAGCGATTTTCTCTCATTACTTTGCTCTGTAATTGCATCGAAATCAACTAATGCTGCTTCTATTTATCATGTCCAGGTAAGTTTAAGGTTTAGTTTTCGGTGTTACAAATAATTTTACAAGACGGATGACAATTTAAACTTTTATTTTATTTACATATGATTTGTGCTAGTGACAACTAAACGTGTGTTTTCTTGTTTGAACATAGGCACAAGATCACATTGTATCGATCTTCCAGTCTTTGTGCGATGCACAAAACAACATGCTGCTACCGTTATTTGGTAGACTAGACACGGTCGCGGAGCCGGATATAATTCTTGCCAATGCTTTGCCACAGCGAGATAATCTAAATCTGATTTGTTCTGCACTAATGGGTTACTTAAACACTTTGGAGGATCGAATAACTACTAATGGCCATGTTGTTGAAGGAGTCATTAGAACTTTTGCGATCCTTGCAGAGACTGACTATGGTTTCTACCAGTTGCGATCGTGAGTGTTCGTTTATTCTATGATTGAAAACACCGAAAAGTTGAATTTAAATTGATGGTTTAATAATTACAAAACAAATTACAAACGTATGTTGTCTGCTTATAGTGTGCTGGAGAAATATCCGCGGTCTTTATTTAACCTTACGCGGGTTATCAGTACCAGCGAAATGGAAAATTTTGAGATGGGTGAAACATTGTGGCCATGCATTAATTACCTACTGGATTTTCTGAAATCGCTTATAACTCCGAAGGTGCATAATTATTTTACATTACAATTTAATTTAAAATTCCGACAATCCCTGCAATTCTCTCATTATGCGTTTTAGAATGAAAGTACAAATAGTTTGCCACCACGAATAACAACATTAAGAGCAGATGAACTTAGAAAATGCATTGGCTGGGACTTAGTCGATGCAGTGGAAACAAACCAATCACTAAATAGTTCAGTACCTGACGAATCGATGGATACCACAAGTATTGTGAAGCTTGAAGGTACTTCAGCTGAAGCTCCACAAAAGTCTGCAGTAGATAGTGTGAACGTGACAGGTGCACTGGACGAAAGCGAGCCCAAGGAACGAGTTAAGGCAGACATAAAACCGGCCAAGCCTGCGGAAAATACGTCGACCCTACATCCTTTGATTAAATTGAAGTCTCTTCTGGAAAAGTACATGCAAAATAATGATGGAGAGGATCATCAAAGTAAGTGCAAAGAGTTAACGAAATTTTATAACTCCAATTAATTTCGAAGTTAATTAATTTCGACTTCAGTTATACATACAATAACTTAAAGAGTGAAATTGATCCATATTAGGTCCGCTATTGACACTTTCAAATTATGACCCTGTGGATTTGCTGCAAATTTGTGAAAATATCTTGCAATATGTGGAAGACGACAAGTCTGGCGTTGTCAATTCCTCAACTTCAACAATGCCAAGTGAAGCGAATTTGCCCCCACCTGATCTGTTAACTGACGTATATGCGCAAAGATCAGTATTCGTTCTGCTTGATAAATTAAATTTCGACTCTCTTCCCAGCTACTGGCTAACATCTGTACCCCCGTCGTTTGATCTGGATGTTGAAACATCTGAAGCAGATATGGTAAGCTTACTGATCCTTCTGTGTATGTAGTTTTTACAACTCTGTCCTTGCAACACAACCGTATTTTGAATATGGTGTTTCATGATTGAATGTTATATTCGATAAAATAATCAATTCTATGCGGACCTAGATTCCCTGCGACATGAACACGCTAATAAGTTCCGTCGTAACTGAAGCAGATTTAGTTGTCCAAATTGAACTTCTACTGAAAATGACAATGAAAGCTACAGAGGGTAAAGTTGTAAATACCTCTACGCTGGGTACACATTCCACCAGTGACGCGCACAGTAAGAAAACTTCTTCTTTGCTGGGAATGCCGCCAAGGAAAATGACTTTTAATGCTTCGCTCCGAGGACAATCTAGGTAAACTTTAATACTAATTACTAATTGGCATAGCTGAGTATGGAATGAGGATTTATAACTGACATTGTTATTGCAGAGGTGGATTCGGAAGAGGTTTATTACCGGGTCCAGGTAGAATCGGAAACATAGTTTTCGACCCTTTTCGTTCCAGACCTCCAAATACGTCCAGACCACCTTCCCTCCATGTAGATGATTTTGTAGCATTAGAAACATCTGGACATCCTAACAACTCCTCACCGTATAATAAAGCCGTCAGAAATCCCAATGAACCATTTGTGAGTCGCGCTAGGGGTTCGCCTAGAGGATCACCTGGTACCCGACCCTACGGTGGAATTGGACCTGACAGAACTCGTCAATTCCGATCAATTCCACCAATAGCAGGTTATTACCAGCCCCCTAGGAATGATGGTAACATTATTCGTGGAAGATACCCCTTCGATCGGTAAGTAACTAAAGCAGTTAACCGCTTTTGTCACTAAACAATTTTTTTTAATATTTTAGTTAGGATGCTTTCATTTACGACAATTTGGTATATTATAACTGATTATGACTACTATTGCAATTTCATTTGTCTAATTTAATTTGATGTTATGGTCGTTGCTCACTGCCTTTGATTATCAATCATTTAATAATTAATATAGATCGCCTAGAGGGAGAGGGTTTCACATGAATGATAGATGGATACCAGATAATAGAAATATTATACCACCACCGCTTCCATATGGTAGACAGCCAGACCATTTATCCCGAAATTCCGCCTATGATGATAAATTCCGTTCAACCTCAGCTAGTCCTGGAGGGAATAGGACTGGAATTCCGAATAGACAAGCCTACATACGCAACACTTACCGTGAGCCATTAGGCAGAACTACCAGTAATGGTAGCGCAATTTCTTCGCAGCGGTGGCGAGACAAACCGAGACCATTTCAAAGATAATACGATAATAGGTATTTATTGTATAGTATAATGTAAAAGTTACTCGTTACTTTGTCGCCAACGGTATGGAAAATCTTGTATCCGTATTTATTGTTTTTTACAGCCATGCATTTTTCGACTTCTAACCTTGGTTTGCACTTTTCTTTTGTAATTTTTGTACAGAGGTTATCAGTTTTACTTCATGTTATCAAATAACATAGCACAAAAAATGCATAAATAAATATATACTGAATCAGCATTCCAAAATACCTGTTTAGGGAATTTTCGCCCGCATTATTATGTAGCATCATAATCGTTTGGGACTGGGACTCATATTTTTATTATTGAAACAAGATTTGCATTAGAAACTCAAACCGCAGCAGTATTCGTAATGATACCCGCTGGCAATGAACTTTTCTTGCACTTTTTAACGTTCCAGGTTCCAGCTGTCCGTCTGACTCTGCTTGGGATTGATTATACATGGATTATGCTAATTGATGCTAATGGATCACATGCCAAACTTGAAACTTGTATTGTTTTGGTTGATAGGCTTGATGTTTGAAATGAAGACTTGAGGAATATGATAGCGGCAAGGCCATAAACTGAATTTGATATCCTTGCGGAAACGCGGGAAAATTGTATTTATTTAAAACGTATCTAAAAATCTCAAATCAGAATTGAATTTTTTTATCAGAGCTTCAGAGCAGAAGTTCTGTGTATTGTCTTCAATCAGAAGTTCTCATTCAGAACGTCAGAAAGGCGAAATCAGATTCAGAGATCCGCAGATTTGGGATAGGTGAACAGGCCAGAGGAAGATCAAATTTGTATTTTGCACTTGCACAATTCATCGTCTCCAGGTCTCCGGGTCTATGTTCCAGTGTATCCTTACTGTGCGTCAAGTTCAATTTAACAGACAAAGGACAGGTTCCGACTTTATAGTTTTTTAAAGGTAAATAAAAGTCCAATCCCTCCTGATTTATTTAATAAATGTAAAAATGTATGTAACGTAATAAGAGTAACGCATCACATCATCTCTTGTATTAGTGAACTCTAACCGGAGAAGTTGCAAGTGCATCTCAGATAGTTCTTTTGCTTTTAAATTAGATATAATGTGTATAGTGTATACGAAACGAATTTTAAGTTTTCTGCTGTTATTTAACAGTTGTTCGGGGTTCCAAGATTTAAATGTATTTGTTTGTATGTATATATTACAGTGCAAGTAAAGATGTTAAGATGGGAGATGAAAGCGGCCGGAATCTTATTTCGTGCACAACGTGTATTTGGCGAAAGTAGCAGAAAGTATGGAATTTCACGAAAATCAGAGCCATTGGCTAAGGGCATCTCAAACTCGTACAGATGGAGAAGTGTTCGTACTGATTCCTATGCTACGGCTGCCTATTCTTACGCCCAACCTAAACAAAACGTGAAGAAACATTTGATACAACCACAAGATACGCCGGAATTTTTGGAGTGGGCGAATGAAGTGACCAGAAACTTCAATGAGAATGGGCATATTTCTTGGGACATCGTGAAAGAAGAAGCCGTAAGCAAATTCCGCCATATCAACGATGTGAGCTTCGGAGCTGTGGTATTAAATATTTGTGTAAATAATACAGAGGCTTTTGGTATGGCTGAGAGCATATTCCGCTGGATTCAGAAGCCAAATGTTACGCAGCTGTCCTTATTTTTGCGTATTTGTGCTGATCACCCTGAAAAAACTACGGAAAGTCAGATATTAGAACTGTATAAAATTATCCAAGTAAAGTGTAATGGAATTTGGGGTCGTCATTTGTCACCTGATGTGATACACGGTTTATGTCAAACGTCAAAATGGAAAGAAAGCTTGAAAATTATAAAATCTATGCGTGAATCAACTGGCGAAGGTGTGAACTGCGACATCCTTACTGATGTAGTTCTTGCAGCTTTTCGACATAATGAGTACGACATGGGTTGGAAACTTCTGGACGAATGGTCAAACTCTACCGTGTCCTTTACAAATGCTTTAGAAGGATGGCTTCAAATGTGTCCAAAAACTCACGAGAATTTTGAAAGATTTGTAAATTTTTGCAACGACATGGAAGTATACCCATCGCAATCTCTAATGGTGGGTATCACAGACTTTTTACATCACCTCGAATATTCTCAAGGGGTGAAGACACGAATCAGTAGGAAAACCTTCCAGTGCTCCCAATGTGGTGACTTCTTACAACAAGATGAGTTAACCGAGGAAGAATTCAAAACACTTCAAGAACATATTTTATCCCGCCTGCTAGTTCAGGATGACATATTTGTGAACACTTCCCCTGCGGAGCTGAAATATTTTAAGACATTCATTGACAACGAAAAACCTTTCGACTTTGTCATTGATGGTTTAAACGTCACACATACCTTTAAAAACAAGACTGTAGCTCAAGAGGCTCTACATGATTTGCTTATTCGGATTTCCGAACACAATAAGCGTTTATTGTTCGTCGCCAGGAAGCATATGGGTAACCGTAAATCAATAATGACAATCATCCGAAGATACTGCCATGTAATGCTGGTCAATGATGCATCCAGAGATGATCCTTTTATTCTTTACGCGGCTTTAAAAAGTGGAAGTAATTCTTATTGCATTTCCAGAGACTTTATGCGTTCACAAATTTATAATTTAAACGACTTTACTACCAGAAAACTTTTCAAAAGGTGGCAACGGTCACGTCAAATCCGATTTAGCACTAATTTTATCAAGAAACAAATATATCTACGGCGCTATGCTGACGCTTCACCCGTAATACAGAAGGACCCTGTCACAGGAAATTGGCACGTACCTTACTTCCACGAGCTGGTAATGTCACCGTATGAAATACCGGATAACTGGATGTGTTTTAAGGCAAATAAAGCTAAACAATAGTTACAGATTTGCAGTCGTATCCTTTAAAGTTTTTGAATGTGGAAGTTCAAACCTGTAGGATTTATAATTACGGTTTTTTTTTTACCAATTTCTTGTAGCCACAATTGGTTTCTGTTTATTACGTACATACATTATAGTAATCGATTCCATATCTCTCAAAATAACTCGAAACTCGTCTGTATAATATTAATATGGAATATAAGTACATAGATACTTCGATACTTGCATTGTATCTAATTATATTTTCATTTGAAAATGGATATTCTTGTGTCCCTCTTGTGCAAACTGATGATGAGATTGAATAAAACCATAATAATAATGTTATATATTATATACTAGTACTGCAACACTGCAAGCATAAATTATACAATTATAGTACCTATTAGAATTAGAAGATACATTTGTGAACACCATGTTGGGCTTTTCACCTTCAATAAATTCGAAAAGAAGAATTGAAAGAATGTTTGTAAAATTGTTTCAGAGTACTTGAATACTGTGGTCATTAATGACAGGTTGATCACTCGTCCATATCTGAACAAACAGGTGTGCTTAATTACAGGTGCAATTCAGTGTTATTTTTAGCACGTGCTCTTGCTCAATTGTACTGGACTGCTCACCCGTATTGCCTCCTTCCTTGCTCTTTATCCTTGGAGCTCGAAAATTCAAGTTTTTACCGCGTGTGCCAGAAAAATCGGCAATCAGTGGCAAAGTGTCCTGTACTGATCATGTCCGTCCTTCAGATTCATAATATTTGAGACAGCAAGATTTAAACTGTTTGAATTGAATATATTACAAATACTATTTGTTGATTGTTTTGATTTTTGTTCTGCACACCTATTAATACAACTTGTCACTTGTGTAGTACGATCACATTCCCGTGCAACGGTAAACCCTTATTAAACCGAAAGAAGTTAAACAGTTAAAGTATATAACTAATAAGTACACCTAGTACGTGGCGATATTACAAATTACAAGGTAATTAAATTAGTAACCGGATTAACTTGACTTGACTGGGCTTGTGGAGTCAGCTGGAAAGAGCGCCATTGGCGTAATAGAGCTTAAAATATACTTTGGTTGGAATTCGAAGTCCTGATAAAAAGTGGCTTAGTTATTCACTCTCTTCTTTTTAACTATTTTTCAGAACCAGTGTTTTGCTTGTGGATTACGCTGTGTTTTAAAATAAAACTGTGGCTAAATAAATTCTTGTTGCAACAATATAATTGGTGAGCATTCTTATTTATTATTACGGTCTTTTTGTAGGCTTGACCTTCGAGTGTGACATTGTCCCATGGTACATGTGGGAACGCTTGGTGCTCACTTACAAAAACTGGGATGCTACAATTTATTTAAAAGTTGTAGGATTTATTCAATTAGCAAGAGCATATAGCGATTCCTGTGCATCTGTATTTTGCGTAATTTTGTATTTTTTTAAATATTTTTTAAGACATTTTCACTCATATTCATTGGATTGAATTTGAGAGGCGCTTTTTTGTAAGCAGCAGGATATCACGAAATCATACATTATATATATATATGAATCTCTTGTATGCAAACAACAAAGTTTGTTTATAAAATAAATACACAGATAATGTGTATACTCCGTGTCTTATTTTGGCTGAAGAACAACGGTTACGTAACTACATTACATGCGTTACGATAGGAGAAGAGGATGTACGGATGTACCCAAAGATCGATTACAATAATAAACAAGTGATGTAGGGTGACAGTTACCTTAGGCTTACTATACGAAAAACGCAGTTCTGGCTTCTGAAGCCTGAGACATTCAAGAGGGATTTGTATAAAGTAAATAGTTCATGGAAAGCGAGAATGCACCTGTCGTTGAATATTACTGAATATTGAATACTAAAAACCTTCGTCAACGAACTGTTGTTGCTCCGAGAAAAGTAATTTTTGACACTCAACAAGTGTATGCAGTCATGGAATTTATCATTTTGGTACCCAAGCCTTTAAAAATTGCATACGATATTCAGAAAATACCTTTTACACATTTTGGATTGCTTTGTGATAGCATTGTGAGAACGATTGAATAACATTCAACTTAATTAAAATGAGTAAAAGTGTCAACTAATTTTTTTGTGGCATTATTATTGTAGAAGCAGTAATCATGCCTTTGAGTGACGTCGAAGCGAGTACCTCGGAGCTTAAATTGGTGGATGAAACCTTACCGTCACCAATTACCACCGTGTTTACTTCGGAGATGCCTGTCGCCATCATTGCCGTGACTGTATCTCATGCGGAGAGTCAGACCGACTTTAGGTTGGACGTGTTGCGTCTGAGAGAGGTAAGCGTTTCTTCGATTTTGTCTTCTTGCAAAATAAAATGCATCTCTCATCCCATCACTGAGTGTAATACTCTACATGTACACACGTGTTTAAGATATTCACGTTTGAACAACAATACAACATTCATACACTGCATACATGCATAAATCAACACCATCATTTTCAACTGAATTGTCGTTCATAATTCGCTATCAAATCATAATTATTTAGCATCTAAGAGGTAATGACAGTGTGTGTTAATGCATGACTGCATGAACGATTACATATTTTCATCATTCACTTCCTCTCATTGTTGGTGGGAACAATTAACAAAGGTATACCCCAAAACTTGAATTTCATTATAGCAAAGGATAATTATATTTTTGGAAGATGGATCTGTTGTTGGATCTTACATCAATTCTATTATTATTGTACATATGGGAATGACAAGCGTTCGACAGCATGACTGTCAAACTGAGTCTACCATGTCACATGTTTAGAATTTAGACAATTGACATTTTAACAAGTTATTTGGCTGTTCTACCCGTGCTTTATTGCCCTTTCTTTTCTGCAGGGAAGGTGTTAAAAAACATTCGCGCACATTGTCCTCATTCATATCCGCTGCTAAGTCCCCCCCCCCCCCCCCAGATTTTTTGAGTGCCTATAATAATGATCCTGGTGCTCAAGCAGAATGATTACGACAGTGACACTAATTTGGTCTATTGGCTTATTTCATTATTTTACGATGTACAGAGTAAAGGTGACTTTGATAATTATTTACTGCAATCTGTGTCTCTGCATTAAAAGCATAGCATTATATTTGCTCGATACTACAGCCAGCGTTTCAAAAGTTGGTCATTTCTTATAAAAAGTTGAGCTTTTCTCGTTGTTGGGCTTCTAAGGTATACGTATTTTAAATAGCAAAGCATGACGTATTGTTGTGACATTATATTTTTATATTTAGCAGAACCGTGTGCGGATTTCTTGTGCCTTGATTTTAATTTTGTCAGGTCAAGTAAACATATCCATACTTTACATACTAAGAAAAAGGACACAAATGGCTGCTAAGGGAGAGAAATGAAATCTAAAATGAATACTTAATACTTATAGTACATAGGTGCAAATACTTGTTCTCAGGTTTTATTTTCATGGCACGGTGTAGAAATATCAGCCCGTGTATCGTGCACATTTGTTCAACATTGCCTTCTTCATGTATGACAGCCATAATACTCAGCATTGCAAATGTAATTATTAATTTACACCAGACAGGAGTGGCTTAATGACTTACTTTTTTGTCTTCCTTCATGTATGAGAATTTTACACACCGTAAAGTTCCGGCTAACAAAGCCAAAATGATGATCAAGGGCTTATTCTTTGGTACACGCTACACCCATACATTTAGACGGTGTGGCCCATTGTTTTGTAGTCACCATTTGCGTCTTGTTTAAAAAGGAAGCATACTGGCCCAGGAGCTCTTTATTAATTTCCGTATTGTTTGCTTGGTCTGGTCTGCTGTAGATTTGTGCTCACAAGACATGCATTAGAATTCCCAACCGTTCCTTGAGCAGGCAGCAAGGCAAGAACCAGCGGAATTGTGCAGGATTTATGCACAATTGAAGCGGTTAATCAACTCCACTGTATAGTAACACCTGATGTCTTTTCATCCTAGGAAGAATTATTGTTGACATATCAGTATTTGGGTTTTGCTGATCCATAAAAAATTACATAAAAGTGCTGGCGTTCCTAAAATAATGTCATATTTATTTGCTATTGGCTACGTTTTTTGCATCCAAATATAATGACACATGGCTTTATTCTTATCCAACGAATCCTTGATGAATATGACAAATGATTTTCATTTTCCATTCAGAACGTCCAACCACTGGGGTAACAATGTCTGTGGTGATAGTAATAAGCAGTAATTACCTATTTACTAATTGAAAGCGATCACTGTTTCCAAATACGAATTTCTTGTAATGATGCATTGCTATGAAAAGACACTAATTTTTTGGTGGGGCCGCTTGACTGGCTCATCTTCATCGGCTTTAAGCTGCGTACATACTTATATGCATTATACTTGGCTGTGTGCTCAATAAATAGCCTGCTTACGATTACGACCGTCATACGCCTAGTACAAATTTTTTGTCTACGTTTATTGTGCTGCATGCATGCATAATGTTTCTATCGAATTCCACGATTTTCGTGTAATCTCTTTATATTTTCAATTGTACTGTTTTAAATAGTAATAATGAAGGGAGAGACATGAATCTATGTGTATAGATTGTCAACTAAAGGTATAGATAGAATTTTGTTGGTCTCATAGTATACGGCGAACATCTATTTGATGAAAGGATGTCAGGATTTTGTTTCCCATTTTAGAACAATGTTTCTGTACTAACAGCACCATTGGTCATTAGTCACGGTAAGGGCTATTTGCTACACCAGGGATGCATCTATTAATTCAGATTATAAGCAGCGTCCGGTAAATTTGACGTAAGAACAGTATTGACTTTTATCGGTCATTTGCCTGTAAGTTAATATTTGCTAGTACTATTTGTGCAATGCCTGTTGAGAGTGTGAAGTAAGATCCAAAACTTTATTGTTCTAGGAAAGGAATGGTCTTTAAATTCAAAATGACTGTAAAATCATTAGACTAGGGAGAAGGTTATGGAGAAAAGCAAAGGAATATTACTACCCTCATGTTGCAAAAAATAACCCCCTTCAACAGTGTAGATCTTGCTAGAATATACACAAATGTAGACGTTTGACGTGAATATCATCGAGCATAACTTATTTATATAAAAAAAGCAAGATGAAACAAATGCATATTCATGTTGTGATGTGACATGCCACGGAAGGCACCCTCCGTGCGGCACGCATGCATAAGAGTAATAATGCGGATAATAATAAAATGTTTATCTCCATCTCAATAGGTTGCATACTTTTAAAGTTTGAGCATTCAGTGTGTTATCTTTACCTTCATTCTGTGCTATTTGCTCGCTGTATGGATGGCTGCAATTAAACAGTTATGCACAGTGCCAGCCGAAATGTACTAGAGGTCCTTTATCTGGTTATCTACCAGGTGAAAGCGAGTGCGTGCCTGTAAGCGTGGGAACTTCATAATTTTACTCGTGATGTTAATCTACTACTGCCACGGGACATACGATACGATAGGTCTAAACCTAAACTGTCTGATACAGATATATGTGGAGAATGCGTGTGTGAGCGTTAGCATCACAATCCCGGGCCATGTGAGATGAGAAGTCAAATGTGCAGTGAATATTTCTGGGGATTTGATGAGTGTCTGTATATATACGCTTATAGTTCAGCGTCAACTGCTTTCATTATAATGATCGTCATGCTCTTGAGATAATGAACTGTTGCCTGAGACTTTGTATCTCTTCGCTCGCTCGGTCGCTGGAGATAAGGTGGACGACGATGACCGACGATGAGGGCACTCCGTTAGAAGTGAGTGAGCACGTTAATTTACGGAGTGGCCATCATTGTCAACTTTCTGGGAGATACTCGTAAACTTTTTTAGCTACTTAAAAGTGGTCCAAGAACCTGAGATACTTTGTCGTATGCTGTTAGCATATACAATTGCCCTCTGAAACATAAGCGGGCGGATGTACGAACTTATTCAATCTATAAAGAATGCATTTGTTTACAGAATTCCCTGTAGGGTGAAATCGCCGAATCATTATGCTATTAGTAGGCTTTAGAGAATGATCCCTTCTAATTTTTTTTAATGCTACCCAAATCCAAATAGAGACAAAAAAGTACCGTCTCTCTTGTATGGGACTTCATTGTGTTGGAGAATCAGCCATTTTCCCAAAGCAAGCGTCGCAGAACGTCATACTCATTACTGCATGCAATACTGCGGAGAAATTATCATTGTCCTGCATCATATTTACAGTTCACGCTAGTGATGAAATGATATGGGACATTTTGGTCTCGTGAGACAATAATATCATGTTGAGCGAACGTCTTGAAAAGTAAATGTTCTTTCGTAACTCCGATGTTTTAAATTGAGACGATCCCTTGCAAGCTACAAGTAAGTATTGTAAGCAAATGCCTCATTTGCTCTCGTCGCTATGGTGTCAGTTATTATTATAATTAAATTTAATTGATTGGG
>JAQGBT010003622.1:0-19003 GCA_034698585.1 Disparrhopalites patrizii | reverse complement strand
AGTGAAAGTTTATGAAAACTAAAATAGAAAAGAAAAGTGAAAGTTTGTGAAAACTAAAATAGAAAAGAAGTGAAAGTTTATGAAAACTAAAATAGAAAAGAAAAGTGAAAGTTTATAAAAACTAAAATAGAAAAGAAAAGTGAAAGTTTATAAAAACTAAAATAGAAAGGAAAAGTGAAATCTAGAAGGAAAGGCAGTAAAGAAATGACAATTAAAAGACAGAAAGATGCATAAGACAAGAAATTCAAGCACAGGACAAACAGAGTAAGCCAGAAATAAATAAAATAAACGAGATAAGAAAGGAGAAGAATTCCATAGGCAGCAGAAAAGAGTTGACAAAGGAGTGGAGCGAGAAAGAAAGAAAGGCAACAAAAAAAGGGATCGGAAGCAGGAATTAGGAGAAAAATTGACAGAGAAAAACCATCGGAGAAAAGGAGAGTAAATAGGGCGAGAAAGCAGAAGAGTAACAAAGGAGAGGCCGTAAGAAAGGGAAAAAGGATGCGGTAACCTTAAGAGTCTCGGAGGAGGGAAATTCCCCACATTTTTGTGGATCCTCTTTTGCTCCCTCAAACAATTTTCCTTGTGTCTCCTGAGTAATTGTCGCTATTGAGTCGACGACGGGGACTCTTGATTTTTATTCTCCGAAAAAGAAATGATTATGCAATGTTTTTCTTGTGTCAAGGCAGCCCATATCGATTTCCTCTGCGACTTTTTTTATCTGGTGCAGGAACATGTGTCACCCAACATGAAGTGTATTCATCCCAACCACGAACACGATAAGAAACAACGGCGGCAAGCTTCCCCTCCCCTCCCTGTTGATATTTATTCACTCCCCCCATGCCGTATATAACATGTGGAGAAAGTACTTTGTTCCTATTTGATGGCACGTCTTTCTCCTTGGTTATAAAAAGCAGGGGGACAGTGAGTCGGGTACAATATGGGCATTTGTTTACCCTGTAGCCAACATGTACCTATATGGGTAGACCCACAAAGAGGGAGAAAAAAGGCTCAATGTGTGATTTTCCAAGAAAGATTTTTTGCTGACAATTATTTGGTCCCTTCAAGGAATAATTGTCATAATATATCTTAACAGAGGATTAGCAATTCCGCTCTTCTTTCAGCCTTTTCATGGGTGCGTCACCCGGTTTTTGTCCCACCAAATTGTTTTTTTTTGTTCCTATCCCTATTATGAGGAAGAGAAAATATGAACATATTTTGACTGGCTACAAGCTCCTCCAGTAACATTATGACGGAGAAAGTTTCCCGTGCCGTCTCTGTCCGGAAATTGAGACAGTACTTTTCAAAGAAAAACTCCTCACATTTCCTTTCCCATTTTTTCCACTCCTCGCAAAAGCCTGTAAGTAAGAAAGCTTTCCCTATGGGAAACATCTCTGGTGCAATTATTTTGTTGGTGAATTATTTTTTTGCTAATCCGCACATGCCTTTTTTCCTTTTTTTTTATTTACAATTGTACGCAGGCTCTAAAAACGCACAAGGTAAAAAAGGGCTGCTTTCACCTTTGTCTTTGGCTGACAAATATTTCGACTCATGTCCGACTTTTTTTTCTAAAAAATGTATTTTTTCATCCGACGTGTCCAAATAACACTCACAAAACTGGCTGGGGACAGAAAATTAGTTTCACTGTTTTTTTTTCAACTCCAACGCTTCCTCCCCTACAAATGTTTCCCGTTCAGGAGTTACTCTTGTGCATGACACACATCGTCACTGAAGCTTGTCATATGAAAGGTGAGAAAAAAAATATTTTTTTTCTTCTCACGTCCAACGATTCAGTGAAGTGCACGGATATTTTTTTTCATATATTTCCTTCTTCATATATTCCTTCTCCTTCTGTCTTCTCCTCTTGTTCCTTTTGACTACACTCAAACCATTTTACATCTCGTCTGCTCCCGCCACCACGGAGACGTGAGGATTTGTCGGACATGTTCTTTATACACAAATGCACCGTCGTCTCTCTCCTCAACTCTTCCATCCCTTTCCATTTTTTCCATACCTTTTCATAACTCGTTCTAAACAGTTTCTCCTCCCCACCAAAAATTGTGAGAGGAAAGAAAGGAAGGCGCGTACCATTTGCGTACCGTGGGATCAATCAAAACCGACGACGTACGCTCAGTTTCCCCTGTCAAGTGTCCGGGGGAAAAAAATTCCCCGTAGGTTTTTTCTTCCTTTCTTACGTTTTCCCGGGAAAGGGATGAAATGGTCCTACGTTTTATGAAAGGAAAAGTCTCACGTCCAAAGACGGAAGATGAAAAGAGAAACAGAGCAGACAACAAAAGGAAGAGAAGAAGATTAAAAAGTACAAAAAGAAGGAGATTAAAAAGAGTATCATCATGAAGAGGAGAAAGTAGCTTGGAGATACATGAAGAAAATACAAAAACAAAAGGAAATAGAGAGAAATAAACATGAAGGTCTTAGGAGAGCAAAATCTGAAGAGAGAAAGGAAGAGACAAAGACCAAGGAACGAAAAAGAGAAAGGAGACAGAGATGTTCACGAATATATTTATGTATAAACAAAAACTGGAAAAAATCTTGGATTTATCAAAATCGCACCAACAGAATTCATATCGAGACAAAGAATTAAAAATGTATTGAGAGATAAAAAATCGGGGAAAAGAGCAATATTGGGAGAAAGTAAACTCAGAAAAGGTAAGCAGGCAAATGCATATGTACATGCATAATTATATTGCCGACCATTTGTCCTGATTTACCTTGCCATGATTGAAAAAGCTATTATGTATGGCCCAATTCCAATAAGGTAATTGCCTCGTCCTCCGTCAAACTAGTTTCATACACATACATTGTCACCGTAAACTGGCTAAAATTATTGTCATTATTACCTTTACATGTCATAAATACCCCATAAAAAACCCTGGTGGCTTTTTCTTGGCTTCCAAAATAGGATGTTTACTTTTACACCAAAGCCCGAAAAATATCCGTCCCTGCCCTTCCCCCACCAAATCCTGGGAGTAAAAGGGGCGACACGTAATTCACCAACGGCCAGGAGGCGGTGGATGTAATTTCCAATAATAGCAATTATTACTCATTACCCCCCTTAAACTCTTTTATGACCTCACTGCATGTACGGAGAAATCACTCCTGTGGAGGCTTGCGGCGTCAAAGTTTTATTTCTCGACATCCTGAGAGTGGAAAGGGAATGTGAATAATTAGCGTTTGTTAAAATTATTCTTGGACACATAAAGACAAGAGAGATTTTGGGAATACCCATTTGAGAACCTGTCCCTCCTCCCATCCCTTTCACCCGACTCCCCCGGAAAATTGTAACATTTCATGGCCTCGGCCAGTCAAGTGAAATGTTGTTTGGAATCGGAGGGGACACAAGTGGGAAAAGGAATTTATTCCCAGCCGTCTCACATATTCTTTTGCTTCTTCCTGCAGACACTACAAGATTTTTCGATGTGTTTGTCTCTCTCTCTTTCTCTCTCTCTTTCTCTCTCTCTTTCTCTCTCTCTTTCTCTCTCTCATTCTCTCTCTCTTTCTCTCTCTCTTTCTCTCTCTCATTCTCTCTCTTTCTCTCTCTCATTCTCTCTCTCTCTCCTCGTCTTCCCCATCTCCATGATACACAAGTGTTCCCAACAACTCCTGCAGTCTGTCTTGAACAATTCACTGCCACACCGGCAGTGAAATGTTGCTGAAGCTGAGCCAAAGAAATATGGATGGAGCGGAACGAGCAAGAAGGAAAGATGCAAACTCATCCGAACAGCAGAGAGAAATGTGTGCCATTCCAAAGGGGGAAAGTGAGAAAAAACAAGGAGACAAGGAATTATATGTATCTTTTCTTACTACCTATTTTTTGTCTCCACCTTTTCCTCTTTCCCAATATCTCCTTCTTTAACCCTCCTCCTCTCCCTATATCCTCCGTCTATACAGTCAGTATATCCTCCACCGTTGTTGTCTCTGGACAGAGACACTAAAAAGGGAAACCCAAAGGAAGGATGGAGAGCGGAAATACATATTAAGAGAGAATGAAACGGGGAAAAGAACAAATACAAAACTACGCACGGTGTCAAGTATACTTAGTCCATATATGTCAAGAGAAAACAGAAATAACGAGAGATAAAAGAGAGAGAGACAGGCTGGGAAAGAAACACGAGTAGATGAAGACAGCCCCGGAGAGAAGCATATACCAAGGAAAAGAGAAAGCGAGAAAGTACTATCAAAGATAAGAGAAGACGAAAACTAACAGTGATTGGGAAAAAGTCAAGGATAATGACAAAGAGAGATAGCATTTCAAGAAAATGGAGGAGAAAGAGATTAGATGACAAAGAAACTGGTTGATAATGAGAGAGAGACTGACCACTTGAAATTATAAAATAAATGGAAGGCAAACGTTTACCAGAGGACATACAGGAAGGAAGAAAATAGGTCAAAATTTTCGGACCGCCCTAATAAATAGTTCAACACGGAAATAGAGTTAGAAAGTTAAGGAAATGGCAAAAAATAGAAATACAAGAATTAAAAGAGAAAGTGAGGAAAAATTCAAGAAAAGGAAAGTGAGGAAAAATTCAAGAAAGGGGAAGTGAGGAAAAATTCAAAAAAGAGAAAGTGAGGGAAAATGCAAGAAAGAGAAATACCAAGAATTAAAAGGGAAAGTGAGGGAAAATTCAGGCAAGAGAAATACCAAGAATTAAAAGGGAAAGTGAGGGAAAATTCAGGCAAGAGAAATACCAAGAATTAAAACGGAAAGGGAGGAAAAATGCAAAAAAGGGAAATACCAAGATTTAAAAGGGAAAGTGAGGGAAAATGCATGAAAGGGAAATACCAAGAATTAAAGGGGAAAGTGAGGGAAAATGCGAGAAAGGGAAATACCAAGAATTAAAAGGGAAAGTGAGGCACACAGACAAAATAGAGAAAGAAAGATATAGATAAAAGGGGAAGTCCAAGGAAAGAGTAATAGTTTCATGCCGTAACTATCAAGGCGGATTCATAAAACAAGGGGATTCTCTCTGTCTGTGTGGCAGCCATAGTTTATACCCTCTTGACCTCGGAGTGTAATTCTATTATTTCCTTGTGTCTCACTCCCATATCTCCTCCATGTCCCTCCACCCTTCCTGATCAATATGTGTGCGGGGAAGATCCTGGGACATCAACAGTCTCTTTTGGCCCATATGCTCAGAGAAAGAGAAACATTCACTGGAGGATGGAGAGAAGGACACCGTCAAAACCGAAGACTTTTTGTATTACTCCAGTATCCCTCCCGCATTCAATTACGTTCTTCCCTTCATTCCAATGTATCTATACGTATACAGAGTCAGCGAAAACAACAACAAAAAATCACCCACACAACCAGCCCATTGGAATTGAGTCTTTTCCCTTAAAAAAACACTAAAAAAAAGGACCACTGCCATGACTCATCCCAAACAATTGGAATCCATAAGGGTGAACAAGTCTTTTGCGGCCCCGCGCGCGCAAAAAAAAACAATTTTGAGTGTTCTTGTAAATAACAAGAATGTCACCGTAAATGCTCAAACTACTATTCCTTTGGATGCTTCCACCAAGACGTCTCTGTCAACGGTAATCTCACTTCCTTATGTAACTCCTGAGAATGTTGTGTCTGCATTTTTTTCAATTCCTACGCAAAGTTGCCTTTTCGTTTTGTTACAGCACTGCGTAGGCAATTAGTGGGAAACAGCTCCTCACTTATTCTATATGCACTATAGAGGAAGGTATGGGAGAAGCAGAAATATAATACACATGCAGTGACTGGGAACAAAGTGGGGCAAAATGTACTAATGAAGAGGAGAAGGGGAAGACGGGATAAAAAAGGAAATGCAGAAAAGAAAGAGAAAGTAACAAAACGAAACGGGAAAGTAGGGGAAAAAGAAGGTAGAGACCCGAAATTACGAAAAAGAGAAGGATAAATCGTAGAAAATTGAAAGTAGAAAGCAGATATGACGAAAAAGAGAAAGCAGAAAATACATAAAAGAGAAGTAGAAATCGTCGAAAAGGGAAAGTAACGACATGGAAGGGAAGACAGAAATAAAAGATGAAGTAGCGAAACAAACCGGGAAAGTAAAGAAAACGAGAAAGTGAAAAGCAGAAATTACGGAAACGAGAAGGAGAAATCGTAGAAAAGAGAAATCAAAAATTACGAAAAAGAGAAGGAAAAATTTTCAAAAAGAGAAAGTAGAAAGCAGAAATTACGGAAAAGAGGAGAAATTGTCAAAAAGAGAAAGCAGAAATGACGGAAAAGAGAAGAAATCGTCGAAAATAGAAAGTAAGGACATGGAAGATAAGGCAGAAAAAAACGGATAAGAAAAATCAAGTATAAAATGGAAAAGAGCAAGTAGGAAAGGAGTAGGCAATAGATAATAAAAAGGAGGAAAGTGGAAAGGAGAAATAAAACACAATAGAAAAGAGTTAAGCAGTGTTAAGAGAAAGTATAAAAAAATGTGAGAGGAGAAAAGCATAATAGAAGCTATTTAGCTCCGAGTGATGAAGAGTGAAAGGGATGAAAGAATTGAGAGACATTCTTTGAGGAATATGCCTGTAAGACGACTGTATTGATTTTTAGCAAATATTTACCAACATGAAATGTAAACCTATTCCCATGTATGTAAAGGATGAAAAAAGGAAAGGTAATTCTAGCAGTTGTGAGGAGATAACGAGTGCCTAGTCCCTTTCTTCCATTCCTTTCTCCCCCTCCTCTTTCTTCTCCCATTTTGTCCTTCCCTCCCAGGTTTTTTCCCTCAGCTCAACATTATATTTTTTGGGAGTTTGTGGTGTTATACGAAAGACGTAGTCAAAATCCCGTCCAAGGTTTTTTTTTTCATTCAAGAGGGAGAAAGCAGACAGAGGAAGAAGAGGCGAGCAGTCAGACAGAGTTTTTGAGTATTCATGGCGCTGTTTCACGTTGAAATGCAGGAGACAAGGGAGAAAAACACAATGCATGACATGCATCAAAAATGGGAATCAACTCAGGACTATTTGGAATACTAAAAGGAGAAAATATTACGTGGGAGTTTTTTTATGTACCACCAACGGCACGCACGTCTTGAGAAATTCAAAATAATCTCTCTTTCCTCTCGCCTTTCTACCACAAAAATATTAGTTTTCCTCCGCCCGTTTCTAAGAGCTGAAGCAATGTGGCTAAGGAGAAAGTTTGAAAATCTCTTTCTTCTATTCACCGGAAAAAAAGTATGACATCATCCAGGATCCACTTTCATTATCCTCGGCTTTCATGTAATAAAAAGATTACCTTGTTCACACTTTCACTGGAGTCCGACGAGCTAGTTTTTTTGGGAGGACACTATGAAGGATGATTAGTGGCGCTTTAAACACGAATCATGCCCCTTTTTTGGATGTTCCCACATACAAGGGAAATAACGTGGAAGAGATGTATTTGAAGAAGCACTGGGGATTTGACACCCAACCAAGTCACACCGCGGAATAATTCCGGGGATTGCCAAACAACAGATCAATGGACAGAGGACACCTTCTGTGTACAATGATCCTTGTAGGCATGTAATGTTTCAAAAGAGCTTGGATAACTGCCGGGCATTCCATTCTCTTCCTCTACCTAAGTATACCAAGGACTAATGAGAAAGACTCCGAGCACCTGGTGTCCACTTCCCCGGAAATTCCAGTAGGAATCCAAATAAATGGAAAAACATTGTCCCGATCCATTCCTATAAAGCCTCTCTATGTATGTATGCGGTACTGGTCACATAAATCTAAATGGGATTTCCCCAAAAAAGATTTGGGCTCACCTCAATGCTGGGACATTTTCTGGAGGGTACAATTAGATCACTTTGCCATAAAATCCCCAAATGCCTCCCCCAATAGAAATCCCCAATACCTCCTGCCTCTAATTAACTCCCTCACGGTCACACTCTCGTTTATCTTTTTATTTACGTTTGAAACCACAAAAGCTTTCCCGGGATTTGTTTTTCTTTTAGTTTTTCAAAACTACGTATTAAAGAAATTCCCTAAATGAAAATTGGCATGGGAAAGAATGAAATTAGATGAATGAAATTAGGATAAAAGATGGAAGCTTACCTGGAGCTCATTAATTGCAACCCAAGAGTTGGATGGGAATCCCTGGAGCATAGGCACAAGAAATTGGAGGCAACCCGACCAATGCCCAATGAGGAGCATCATACAAATCAAATTGAAAATCCGCATGAAAACTGATGCCATGTTCAGAAACTGTGGAGGAAGAAGAGAAAAAACAAATCAAATCCAGCAGCGTTTTCATTAGCTCCATTTCTCCCGAAGGAAGCAAGAAGAACATGAAAAGAAAGTAGAAGAAAAAATGTGGCAATTATTCACAATTACTTTTTTTTCGTATCAAACAAAAGCAAAAATATTATTACAAAAGAGTAAGTACTTATCATTATAGTATAAGATTATATAATTTATATATTACATATGTATATATTATTTATATAATAGAAATATGGCTTCCAACAGTTCAGCTACAAAATATAGTTATAAATAAGATATATATACGCTTTTCAAATATTTCCAAAAAACAGAGAATCAACCAATCAATGCAATAATAATTACCATCAACCAATTATGTAAGTACCTCTATGTCAAGAATAGGAAAAAGTTTTTTTCAATAGATTTCGATCATTTCGAATTGGCTTTTCATTTTATAAATTGATTAAAAAATTACCAACTAAAACCAAAGTAGAAAGGAAAAAGATAAGGTTTGGTAGCAAAGAAATGTATGGTCAAAAGGCACGAAAACTACATTCCGTTAATGCTTTTTTAGACAAAATGAGTATGAAACATGTCAGATTAGAAAATTAAGAATTAAAATAATAGTACTTTATTATCAAAACGCAAATGGAAACGGAAGCAAAAATAAACCACTAAGAACAAGAAAATGATTTACTGTTAGACTATAAAAATCAGTGGAAAGAGAGGACAAGAGGTTTAATGGGAAGAAGGCCCTTCTGGATAAAGAAAAGTAACGATTTCGTTAAATCGTTAATGCCAGTGGTACTTATGTGGGCATGTGAGGCTCGTACACCGCCATATATACAGCGATATAAACCGTACATATTGAAATATGCCGGTCTGCGCTGTTTTGTTGGTATTAACGACATGCAAAATTTCGTTACACTTCTTGATCCAGACAGGGAAAGATAAAAAAAACTCAAAATGTGAAAACTTTGAGGTCAATTTACGCAGTCTGTCCACGTGTCATTGTTTGGAGTCGTATATTGGTTTAGCAGTAAACTACAGTTATTCATTCTGTCCTTTTAAAAACAAATGTCCGTAAAGTAAAATTGCGTTCAGTTTTCCCTTGTACGCTTGGGCGGAGAAAGAACCTTATTTCTTTGTTGAATTACGCGGTATATTTTCATCCAAATATGTTTACATTTAGAAACATAAACGGCGATATGGCGGTGGCCGCTCTGGTCACTTTTGTTACACAATAGCACTAACTTTGAAAGACATTTTCAGGGAAGTCAGTAGTTTTTGATTACAAAGACACGAATGATGTGTCCGTGCGTCCCTGAAAGTGTGAAGGGAAACGTTCCTGGGTTCTATCCAGAACACTTCGAAGTAAATATTGACATTATGTATAGCATTTTATAATAATGCAAGCTTATACCGGTATACATGCTAGGGATACGTTACGAAAAATAGAATCTACTCGCATGTTATGTAATTCAAACTCAAAACATGTTTTTATGATTTTGTAAAAGTTCTACCACTCAAATCTTGGCATTTTAATTTTACGATATTTAGCAAGTGTAAATTGTTTCTGATGTTGCAGCGTTATTACTTTCGAAGTACCTGGAACGTTTCCCTCCCATTTTACTTACTACGTGACAGTACACCCCTGTTTGATAAATAAAGTAGCTTCCAATACGGAGCACGTCGTTTACAGTATTCTATTCTATTCAAATTGTATCGCTTTCTAAAAATTCTTTGCAACCATACAACTATGAAGGTTCACAATAAGGCTAGTTAGCAATTGAAACAAAATAATTGTGCATGCTAAACAAGTTATATTATTTACTAAACGTATACTGCGCCCTAATCGTACACCAAGTTTTAACAAAACTATGCCGCAAGAGTAACTAAACAAGGTTTGATTACATTCAGCATGAAATAATCTTTTAATCCAGGGTGTCGTTTCGCGTATGAAACTAACCCTGAATTGTGTAATTGTTGAAATATTTACGGAATATAAGGTAATGACATATAAGGTAGAATTGCGATGGGTTACTATTAGCTTGGTATATAGTTAACAAAATTACATTACCCTAGAAAGCTCAGCTATAGTTTCAAATATCAAATATTTTGTTCTGTATGTAACTCTTAAATAAAAAACCACTACTGAGAGGAAGCAGATACGGTAAAACTCTTATACATAAATATGCCAAACATAAACATGGCGGGTTTAAGTGTTGAAATACTTTATATTGATTGTGCAACTGATTGGAAACGGCGAAAAGTAGGATAATAATTGTACAAAAACCGTATAAAAATTTCATTGCAATGTTCGTTTCCCTATTATGAGTGTGCACAAATACTTTCTAATCGCCTCCTTTCGGGATCATGACAAAGTCAGATGTCGCTTATGCAAAATGGAAGCCTGATGAACAAAGTAATATTATATATTTCTACATACATTTTACCATGCCTTTTGTCCTAAATCGCTGGCTATCACTTGTGTAGTAAACTGCTGTTCTTACAAGTTAATACACCTCAGTGTCTTGGAAGTTCATTTAATATAATTTGCATAAATTTGGTAGCTGAGTACGATTTTTAAGAGTTTCAATTTGTGTTTATAAAATTAGCTGTCATTGCAGGACACTTGCATAACGCATATTACATAATGCCAATGCACTGCAAACAAATGGAAATTTTGGAGAGACCGTGTCTAAATCATAGTGTTTGTTTCGTAGTCTATAAAAACCAGAAATTCTATTATGCTGTCATTAATAATATCGGCATTGGAATGATTAAGATCTTTAATAATTTTAATACCATTACGTTAACACTAAAATTCTGGGAACAGCTAACCAATTAAGCAATTAAATATTTACTCATTCCTGAAAATGTAACGTACAAATAGATGACTAAAATACCTGGGTTGTGATGGTTGATTATTTACTATGAAATTGTATGTTATGACGGAGTGACGTAATATAATTTAATCTGTGCGTTTAATATAACCTATTTGTTGATTTAAATTTACATGGCTTTATCACACCTATTCCTGCAGCTGTATTCAGAAAATTGTTATCCATTGAATAGTTCGTTGTGGATATTTTAATTAATGAAGTACCGCTTAACGATTTACGCACATGAAGTGCTTATGCTATCGCAATTAGCAACCTAATCGCCCGTCTACAAAGTTGTGTGTAAATGTACATGGCAGTAACTCTACGCACACTTTCATTTTTTTATTCATCTGCATTCTTTGCAAAATTAACAGGACAGCTCAAGAATATCTGGGACAGAACAGCCCCCTGAAGTAGCGCAGTTATAGAAAAGTAAAACACTCGAGAAACAAGTTAATTAATCATATTACCTAATGCAACGAATCGCGTATGGCCAGACGTACATCGAGTAAACGGCTATGCAAAAGCGAAACCAAGATGTTTAGAAGCACATATGTACTGAGTAACATTTTTAATGAAGGACAGAAGCAGATACCTCTGAATACAGATGCACGTGTATGAACCACAACTTTAGTATGAGCAGTTGCGGTATTAGTGTAATAGTTAATCAATTTCAAAACAACTGCAAACTGACAAGAGATAACATTCTGGAAATATCAAATTTAAACATATAAGCGACAGGTATTCGTGCACACGATTCCTATTATTGAAATGTTCAGTAGAAAGCTGTAAATGAAAAACATTCGCACCTACCATAATATTACATACGAACGAATGCGACACATAACTATACATGTGTGGTACATAGTAAAGCACTTTTTAGCAGTACAACAAATATCTGCCATATGCATCGGGAAACACATTTAGGTTTCCAAAATGTTAATTTCAAAAAGCAACACATAACAGTGGATTGAAGTAAACATTAAATTTTTTAACCCACACCAAGCATATAAACAAGGTATTGGCCGACTAAACAAGGTAGAATTAGCCAGGGTGGTAACAATTAATACGTAATAGATTGACGGGTAATATACTGTAGAAAACGTGTAAGCTTACTAAAATTAAGATATTAGAAGGAGAAAAAAATAAGACTAAGAGAACTCAATGGCTTCAATAAAGCAAGACAAATGAAGAAAGGAAATTTGTAGTTTTTCTATATCCAACAATACAAAAAAGGTGAGTGAAGGGACGCGAGGCATGTAAACCTACCTTCAATATGAGATTTTTGCCCGAGAAAGGTTCCTTTTTCCCGGAAGTAGACGAGTCTCGTCGTTGACGTGTACGCTTTTGGTGCAGGCTTTGACGTAGCTGTGAAGAAAACAGCGCACAGAGCAGAAGGGGTGGTTAAAGGGGCAACTATTACCTTACTATTAAAGTCTTTAATTTTCTCAACAGAAGAAAAATTTGAACTAAGAATTAAACAATACAATTACCATAAATAAAAAGGAGTGGGAGTAAAAAAAGTGAAAAGACAGATTTACTAGTACGGGAACCATCGAAGAAATAAAATACATGAAGAAGGTAAATAATATCGAAAATACACATAATGGAAGGACAGTCGTTGTTAGTAACTAAGGTGTAGGAATAACGTTAGTTCTATTGAAGGCACAAAGAGATTTCACAAAGAGAGACAGGGCGGGGAAAACACTGAATCAGCCATTCACATTATTTACAAAATGAAACGCATCACTTCTTATTTCCAGTCATTTAAAAAATCAGGTCAATTTGTTTATCGATTTTGCGTATACCCAGAAATGCAATATCGTTAAATATGATAGTATCCCAAAATTATAAAAATAGTATTTGTCAAAATTATGCGTCCGTGTCTACATTTGACGCAACTAAAAACCTTTGATTGTTCCTCAAGACTAATGAAATGCATATCTTATTGTAAGGTTTTCTTCTACGTTTTCTGGCGAATTTTGTTGACTGAAAGAAAAATACTATTGCTAATATTTATAATTAAAGGATATTTTCTATTATAGACTGATTTTTCAAATGATGCATTATAAGGTTGTACCAGTGATACGTTTAATTTTGAAAATGTGATTAGTATTAAAACATATGTACATATATTACAAATTTACAACATAAAGAATCCGCTCGTTGAAATTGTTTTCGGCAGATGAAATTCGCTGTAACAGGGTATAAATATATAGGGTACAATATACACAGGTGTGAATTCTAACACAGAGTAGATAAAGTAATTTGGTTGACAACACGCAAGAATATTGCAAAATTCAGAAACAAATCATGAAGTTTCTTTCTATTATGTTTATCATAATTCTTCGTTTGTGTAAAGCTTATTGAGGTTGAAAAGAGGACCTATTATCAGTTGGAAAACAAAATGAAAACCAATTTGTCTTGTTAAGATGAAACATAAATACTGTGAACCACACAGAAGCTGCGTTATGAAAGTTGGGCAGAAAATGAATACTGAATGCATACGCTATCATGGCTGTAATATGTATGCCAACTCCCCCGCAAACCCATGTCAAGCTGATTACGTTGTTTATCCGTTGTCATTTGATCGATTGTCTTCTTGTTATAACTGACTTCTGCATACTTGTGGGGAAGGACGATGACAACAAATTTAAAGCTGTTTAAAAGATCTCCAAAGATCTTCAAACATGATTATGAATGATCTAAAAAGCTTAGACGTGTCACCGTATCAGTGTTACAACTAAATATAAGGTTTTTAATGGAACCAAACTGCAAAAGGTAGACAATCATGTTTTGGCATGTTTTTGTAAAAATAATAATAAAAGCATAGTGATTGTTTTGTGAGTGCGTGTATTGTCTCCGTAAAAACGAACCCTTGTAATCGTATTGACGGTTGACGTTGTACAGAACGTATCAACTAATTGCGGGGTGTAACTACCTGAAGCATACGATAGTTTTAGTAGTATGTAATAACAATAGACCAGCTACCTGTAAACCCACACCAACTGTACTAGTTGGAAGACTACCCATTTTATACGTTGTCCTAGGTGTTATACATTCACTCGTTCATCGATTTAGATAAGTCTTATTAGAATTTCTATCCAATAACGCTGAGAAGGGACAACCAGACAGGCAAAGGGGACTGAAATAATCGCTTTACTTTCTTAGGTTGCATAGACAGTCTAGGTAATTTTGTTCCTATCTAGTAGATGATTTCGTAACCTTGTTTTCTCAGGTTTTATTATGCGTTAAAAAATTATACACATACTCATAAAAAAATTGATTAATTTGGATCTAGGGAAATTAATTTTAAGGAAAATAATTCCAACATCAGAACGGTTAAATAAAGGATGAATTTGTTCCTAAATGTATACATTGGCATATGGTGAAAGTTTTGTAAAAACTTTGCCATTAATGTTTGTTTTGATTCCTTTCCCCATCTAATTTCGTAGTTATTGGTTCTTTTCTCTTACATTTTCATTTTTTCTCATCTCTATTGCGTCACTCATTATTTTCCCATGATCGTATCTCCTGATTGTGCTACTTGACTTGTTTCCAATTTGTCCTTGTTGCTTGTATCACTTTCTCTATAATCCTGTGCTACTCATTTTCTAAATAATGCCGCCTACTTTTAATATATACTGCCTCCCTTTTCTTAAGATTGCCGTTCTGTCCTACATTCGAGCTTACATTGTTGCTTCATATATGATTGAATTGCAACCTGCAATTTTGTCTAATAATTCGTCCAAAATTTGATCTACTGAAAGAATCCTTAGATTCTTTGCTAAGAAATTCAATATTTTAGTTTTAAGAAGGAACACGCAAACAATATACAATAGTTGGACTGTGTCAATAATAAGTATATAAAAGGGTTTGATCTTCCTACCCGTTTCGCAGCTGGTGTGGGTTACTTGGAGTATGAACAATCTATAGCCAATAAGAACTAGTCTTTTTTTGTCTGTTTTTACCAGGGCCTATTTCATGTTGCACACACTCAATAAAAAGGACATCACTTGAAAGAAATGTAATAGATCATGCTGCTTTCTCATTTTTATTTCCTACCCTCACCCAATAATTTCAAATAAAAAACACTACGACTCAAAAACATTTCAAGCAGAAACAACTAAAAAGTAAAGAGCCCATTCAAAGGAATTTACACTAATAAAGCAAGCAAGCCACCATCAAGCGTCTAGCATTCGTAGCTGTTTTTCCTTTGTTTTTTTTAGCTTAACGTCTGTTTTAACAGTGTTTGAAAACATTTTTTTAGTTAAATTCTAGCGTCGTCAGCACCAACGTCAGTCATGTCAGTCGGTCGGTAGTGAATGTATTGAAAGTTTTCTGGAGTTGTCTTGGTATGTATGTAACGTGGATGTGGTTTAAAGAGTGTCGTAAGAAGAGGATAAAGGTGGGCTAAATTGCGTAAATGAGGCGGGATAGCGGAAGTGTCATAAAAAGCATTTGCTTCAAGCACATATGTAAGTAATACATATGGATACGTTGAGTACACACGCTGAGCCGGAGGAGGGGAAGGGGAGGGGAAGGTGGCTCCACCTCTGCAAATGAGAGCTTCTCGTGACAAAGTAGTTACTTTGATGGTTATCACCATTTCAAATTGCTGTCACCAGCGGCAAGTGTCCACAATGGTGGGAAATGACCTCAGGCTGAGGCAAATGGCTACTATAAACCCAAATATTAATGAGGTCAGACACGGTCAAAAATACATTCATTTACAAAGAATAAATCAAAATGGGGGCGGGGGTACAATGAAAGGTCAGTAATTATGGAGTAAGAACAAAAACTAATAATAAATTGCCAAAATAATGCAATCATCGGGACCTGAGAAAACCCCTGACCACATTGATACATACAGAAACACTTATAGGAGACAAATACTGGATTCAAAAATTGGTCAAAAGGGGCTGAACAAGAAGTACAATTTTTGGAGGTAGATGTAAGAGATGAAGCAGACACAGGTGGGGATGGAAAGAAACAGAACAGGCAAAAGAGGGAGATCGAGACAACTAAAAAAAGGAGCTAAATGAAATGAAAAATAAAGCGAAACAGAAAGAAAAAGTAAAGAGAAGTGAAGAGAAAAATAAAGGACTTAATGAAGAGAAAACTAACGAGCTAATTGAAGAAAAAAACTAAGACCTCATTGAAGAGCAAATAAAGAGCTTGAAGAAAAAATAAATAGCTAATTGTAGAAAATAATTAGAGCTAATTGAAGAGAAAAATAAAGGGCTTAATGCAGAGAAAACGAAAGAGATAATTGAAGAAAAAAATCAAGAGCTAATTGAAGAATAAAATAAAGAGCTTATTCAAAGAAAAATCAAGAGCTAATTCAAAGAAAAATCAAGAGCTAATTCAAAGAAAAGTCAAGAGCTAATTCAAAGAAAAATCAAGAGCTAATTCAAAGAAAAATCAAGAGCTAATTCAAAGAAAAATCAAGAGCTAATTCAAAGAAAAATCAGGAGCTAATTCAAAGAAAAATCAAGAGCTAATAGAAGAAAAACAGGACTTCAGAGAACTAATTTAAAAAAAAAGATCTAATTTAAGAAAAAATAAAGAGTTAATTGAAGAAAAATACAGATAATTAAAGAAATACATAAAGAGCTAATTGAAGCAAGAAAAATAGAGATAATTAAAGAAATACATGAAGAGCTAATTGAAGCAAGAAAAATAGAGATAATTAAAGAAATACATAAAGAGCTAATTGAAGCAAGAATAAAGAGCTAATTGAAGAAAAAAGGAGCTAATTGATGAAAAAGTAAAGAGATAATTGATGAAAAATAAACAGCTAATTGAAAAAAAAAGGAGCTAATTGATGAAAAAGTAAAGAGATAATTGATGAAAAATGAAGAGCTAATTGAAGAAAACAATAAAGAGTTTAATGAACAGAAAACGAAATAGCTAAATGAAGATGAAAAATTTAGATTGCCAAATGAAGGATTGAGAAAGCAAGGCAAAGAAAGAGGAGACAACTGAAGTGGAATCTCGCAGACATTGGCTGGGTGTGCTAGAACAAAACATTGCTCATTACATTTGAAGGACGGAAAGAATATGAAGAGAGGAGGATCGGAGCGGGGAAGCAAGCCTTCGGAGTTAGACGCACGTGTTACCCGCAATTAGCACAACTCGGCGTGCTTCATCTCGTTAGTCACAAACCCCGAGCTTTCTCTTTCTCTCTGTTCTTTCTCCCTATTTCCAAGCCTTGGTCAATCAAAAGGAAAGATCCATGCCTCTACCCCCGCAGGTCTCCCCTCCTCCATTTTTGTTTTTAGCCATTAGCTCCTCTTTTCCTCCCTTCTAATAAGTAGCCATTCTCCATGGTCACCATGATCACATTAAAGAAACTTGTGAAGACTGAGAGAGAGAGAAAGAGAAAGAAAGAGTGAGTGAGTGAGAAAATCACACACCTTCTTCTACTGTAGCTGCTAATTATAACTCGAGGTACTAACCCAGTTTCAATAATGCATTTCCCCCCATTTCCCCTGACTTTCACTCACCCACTCCCTAATGATGAGGGCTTGGTGTGTATGTACACGTTATACTTGATAGGATGGATGGAGACAAAAAAAAAGTCATTTCCACAACGTTGAATTTTCTCTTTCTCCGTACTTGCCCCATATTAGAAAAGAAAATATTCTGGGCCTTGTTGACTCCCATCAACCTCAAAAGCAATTGTGGTGTCTGATCCAGGATTTTTCATATGATTTTTTTAGCTCCAAGTTTGCCAGAGGTGGAGAGAAGATGAGGGAAATGTAATGAGAAAATGTTTGGAAGGAGATGACGGAGATGGGCAAGGAAAGTGACTAATGAAGAGTGAAGAGACGTGCATGGAAAGAGGGATAATAAAGGAGTATTTGAAAGGGAAGGAGATGGAGGGGAAAAAATCAAGACTCCCTCAGACGAAGCACACATGTGAGGGAATGTGGAGCAAATGTGTGGACGGAGCTTTCTCATATACAAAATACAAGCACTCTCCCAACCTCTGTCATTCATGGACTGGCACAAGGAAAAATTATGAATGCGTTTCTTTGTTATTATCCCAAAAGAAATCAATTCCTCTTGTCGCTCCTCCACTTTATTTCACTCACCTCCTTTTTTCTTATTCCTGACACTACAACCCCACACTAGGACTAGGCATCGCCAAAATTTTATATTAATAGTTGCAATAATAATCCAAAAGGGAAAATAAAGGTGTGTGAGCTTCTGTGGAGGGTGAATGAAAGAGAGAGAGAGAGAGAGAGAGAAAGGAAGAGGAAACTCTCTTCTCTAAAATGATTGATGGAGACTTTGGAAATAGACCAAAAGGGGGACACCACCGTCTTTTCCTTCCCTACAAAAGCACATACGTCTTGAGCCAGGATACTTTGGAGTGAGGGAGTAAGGGAGGGAATGAATGGGAGAGTGAGAAGGGGGAAAGGAGAAAAAAAAGAAAAGTTGATTGGACGATATGGTTAATGGAAAGCGGAGGGTCAAACCCACTTCAACCCCGGAGTCTCGGAGTCTTCCACATCATTTATCTCGCACTTGTCTCAGCACACCAATTTTCCTCAGCGATTTCTTCTAACATTACTCCGTCTCCCCATCCGCCGGGTCTCTTCCTTTCACCATCTCATTTTCTCCTTCAAAAGGTCGCCTTTCCCCTTTGTTTTCTTTCCTCCTCCCTTTGTCTAGCTTCAAATCCTTTAATGTTGCTATCTTTCCTTGTAGCCATCAAAATGGATTGGTATCCTTCCTCACGTATTCTTTCCTGCCTTACTCCGTCTTTTTTCTTCGCCACTTTCTCTTTTTCTTTCTCCTTTGCTTTCTCTTTTATTTACTCTTTTCCTTTCTCCTTTGCTTTCTCTTTTCCTTTCTCCTTTGCTTTCTCTTTTACTTTCTCCTTTGCTTTCTCTTTTCCTTTCTCCTTTGCTTTCTCTTTTCCTTTC